>PVJS01001224.1:0-45701 GCA_004027185.1 Glis glis
AAAAAAAAAAAAAAAAAAAAAAAAAAAAAGAGAGAGAGAGAGAGAGAATGAATGTGGGGACAAAGGGGACAAAGCCCTTCTATTTCTTCATCTGTAAAATGGAGCCAGTAATAGCCATTTCACAGATGTTTTTATTTTTTAGCGGTTAAGTGAGATTTTTGTAAAACAAATAGCAGTAACATTTTAGTCAACATTAGTTATAATTAATTAAGAAGAGGGAAAGGCAAAAAGGATCCTTTTATCTTGTCGAAGGTACATAGTCAAACAGACATGTATCACTATGGTCTAAAGACATGAATGTGTTCCCAAGATTCTGTCAGACTGTTTCAGTCACCTTCCAGATTTAAATTTTCACCATAACTCTCATCCCCAGCACTCTTCCAGCCACCTCCTACCCTTTGACTCTCCTTCTATCCAAAGGGATTTGTTTCCATTACCTCAGGCTACTCTTTGGTTGGAAGCTATTTATCATTCCTGCCTTGCTATTTTAATTTCTTTTTTGCTTTTAAATAATTTACCTTTGAGTTTAATTAACTCACACAGGCTGCTGATTTGGAGAGTGGGCTGTCTTAAAAAAAGAAAAGTGTGATCTTCAACAGGCAAATTTTCTGTTTTGCTAATGTTGCTATGGAAACACTTTTCCCCCTTTTTGTTAATACATGGGAGGGTGAATGTATCACATTCTGTGGTAACTAAAAGTGAGTACTGTGTGTCCCTCACACTGTATAATCTTTCCTCCTAGGAGCTGAAAAAGTATGATGGTGTGTAAGTCAATCAATCAAACTGGTAAAATATGCAATTTACTAGGATTTTCAAATATCAGAAACATTTACTACTAATTGGAAAAAAAAGAACATCATTTTTGTTTTTCCCTGTCTGGAGAATGTATTTTTAAACACTGTAAAATATTCAGTAGCTCTTCCATCTTTATTTTTACTTAAGTGATATTACTATTATTTCCTTTGTTCTCAAGTAAATTTTAACAATTTCAGTAAAAGCTTCCAATAACTAACGTTATGAAAGATTCCCTTAATAATTCTCATACTCTTACCCTATGATATTCTGCTCACATTTCTTAGATATAAGACTTCTAAGCAGTGACAAGATTTTAAGCTCTTGGCTTGCGAGTACAAAGTTCAGGAAGACTTTTTTCTGTGCTTTTAAAAATTCAGATATATCATTACACAATATACCTTATATATTAAAAATAATGATGGCTAAAATGTGTGTAGTCAATAATGATGGTTAAAATGTGTGTAATCCTTTATAATTTATGAAGTCTTTACCAAGTGCCTTTCAGGAACTATCCCATGTATCTTTCCTGCAAACTTAATAGATACACCATTGGTTCCTTTTTTTTTTTAATTTTGGTACTGGGAATTGAACCCAGGGGCATTCTACCTCTGAGCTATACTCCCAGACCTACTTACTTACTTATTTATTTTGAAACAGGTTCTCAGTAAGTTGCTGAAGCTGGCCTCAAACCTGTGATCCTCCTATCTCAGCCTCCCAACTACTGGGATTAGAGGAGTGCACCATAACCACCACCACACCAGTCCACTGACTCCATTTTACTGATGAATAAGCAGAGGTTAGAAAGTTTAAGTTCCCCTTGACCACAGGCTACTCAGTGGTAGACAGTCTGGAATGTGAATGGAGGCTATGGATTGCACAGCCCCTGCATCTACCTACACTCCTCAGTGAAAGGAATATCACAATCTGTGCTCAGTGTCCCATAAGTACAAGAAAAACTATGAATATGAACATTTTCTTATCATTGCATGTACATCAGAGTATTCCTTCAGACGTGTCAAACTACGAACTAAGCTCTTGAAGAAAACTCCCCTTCAACCTTTTATTCACTTTTGTGCTCATTTTCTAAATTAGTGGCATCCTTTTACATTTGGTACCAGCTGGTCCTCTCTATCTGTGGCTTCCACATCCTTGCATTCAATCAACCTTAGATTGAAAATATTGTAAAAAGTATCATGGGAACTCAGAAAAATGTCTACCTTCAAAGTAACCAGTAAATGAAGTTTTTAACAATCAACAGTTTTCAACCCGATGAAAAGAATGTTTGTGCTACAGTACTCCAGTCTTATTTAATGCAAAAGCAGAGTTTTAATGAGGTTATTTAATGGGTAAGCAGAGTAATAGAGACTCATGGGTAGGGCACCAGAGAGATTTAGCAGGCTGCACGTGTGCATAAATTTTTCCCTGCTTGGTCAAGAGTGCTCTAAATTTCTCCACCCAAGATCTGCTGATTTGAGTTAAATATGCAATACCTCTACTAGGGTGTTCATAAATAAGAAATATCTATACAATAATCACCAGGAAGAGTATTCTGGCCACCAACTTTACTATGAGTGAGTTTATTGTATTGTTTTTAGAGAGGAGACAAACAAGATGCTAGAAAATGGGAAACTCCGTTAGAGTTTAAAAGCAAAGAAGAACAAAATGGTGATTTTAGAATATGAAGGACCAACTTAATGTGGCCAGCCTGGATAAAGGTTCACAGCAGTGCACCCAGGGGAGTAGTGGAAGAACATAGGAGAATAGGGTTCTTGCAAAAATGGATACAGGAGGGAAAGGAAACTGCACAAAAGATGTTTCTGGAGGAGAAATTCAACTTTCATTCATTGAGTTGTTATTGAACTCCTTCTAGGCTAGCTGCTGGAAATACACAGATGAAAAAAAGAAAAACAACTGCATTAGGGCCACTCGTAATTTTCCTTTAGGAAGAATGCAGACTTTTTTTTTTAAGTCATGAATTAGAGGGTTACATTAAATAGTGGAACAACAGAAGCTACAAGCTTTATTACAGATATATTTCAAAAATAAAATTATTTACTATGAGCTATCCTTACATATAGTTAGCTAAGTTTATCTTGCCTTTGAATATAAACCCATCTTAGAGTTTGCAATCAAACAATATAGTGTTTGATTGTGAGAAATGGCCATTTTTGGAGTCTTTAGTGGAAAGCATTTAAGAGTCAGAGAAGTAAAATTTTATAATTGAAAGTAAACAATGTAAGTGGCTAAAATGATATTGTTATTCATCTCCACAGAAAACCATCTCCAGGGCAAAGTTGTATTGTTCTTGTTCTGTGCATGAAAAATTCAGTTTATCAATTAGTTTTTCTTTAGCCAGAATGTGAGCCAATGCTTAATTGCTTCATATCCATAATTGTATTAACTATGAATAAATTGTTTTACAAAAAATCTGTTCTATGGCACAAAGGAGATTAATTACTAAAGGACAATAACAATCCTTTGCTATCAATCAAGCATGCAGGAAAGCATGGCACCTAATGAGGATCCGGCTTCATTAACTTTCCTCAAATCTCATTTGTAATATAAAACACCACCATATATTCAATTCCCCGAAAGATAAATTTAATCAACTGGATAGTGTGTGGATTTGTTTACACCACCCCTCTCCACGATCCTCCTGTGAAATCTCATGTCCTCTGCAAACTGTAAGACTATCCCATCAAATATTCTCTGATACTGCAATGGCCATTCTCAATAAAATAATGAAATCCTCCCAATATCATTAAATCCATCACCATTTCCTCTTAGCATTATGAAAATAACCAATTTATAGAATCCTATAAGATTAGAGATTGGAAGGAACTGGAGAGGTCCTTAGGCCCTTTCCTCTCATTTTACAGTATGGCAAATTAGACTGTATGAAGAACCTGTCTGTTTGGGTATTGGAAAATCAATAAGGCAATAGAAAAATATTATTCTAAGAAAACAAGTTATGCTATTGAACAATATCACAAAATACATTCCATTGTGTATACAGGTAAACAACCCATATTTAATTAGTATACTGTTAATGGGAGCTACAATAAACACTACACTCACAAAGAAGATAAAGGTTTTATGTACAACTCCAATAAATTTGTGATCTCTAAAGATTTGCTTTTCTTTCCTCATCCCAATCTCTACACAATATTTATATTATGTAATTACTTACTAGGGATTTATAAAGATAAATCAAAGAGCAAAAAGGTCATAAAATTATAATTTAAAAAATGGGAGCTTATTACACATTCATTAACAGTATATTTTACACATTTTAAGATACATTTTTGCATCTGTCCAATATAAGTATTCTCACATGCATATTTATTTAAATATAGTTATCATTTATTTCTAGGCTGGAAGATAATTTTTCAAAAGCTATTAGTTTAGAAGTGTTTTGCAGTATTAGCTTTCTGATAAAAGCTTTGAGAGTTTCCCAAAGCAATCTGGACTTATCAAGCTGCTTTTCAGCAAAAAGAAGGTGTTTAATTAGGTTGTCTCACACTTCCTCTAACCCTGAAACCCTAATCACCACCTTCTAACTCAAAGAAAGCCAGCAAGTTGCTTTGAATATTATGCTGTATAAAACCTTTGGTTTTCCCTTCCACTCATTTTCACCTTCTATCAGGGAAAACTATGACTTTGAAAGTGTTTTGTGTTTTTTTAATCAAAGAAAAAGTTAAAGAAAAATGAAATTAAAGTCGCAACATGAATAAGCCTGATAATTTCCTTCTCTTGTTAATGAGGCAAGTGGATGTGCATGGATGTGCATGTAAATGCATGCGTGTTTGTGTGTGTGTTATAAACTTCAAGCACAACTATATGTTTGAAAACAACAAAGAAAGGTCAAAACTTATTTGCAACATTAATGTATACATTTCAAAGAAATACGCTGCAACATACAAGCCTCATCAGATCTGCTTTTCTCTCAATTACAACTCAAATTTATCTTAGAAATGCAAACAATGATTATCATTATCTACTGAGGCTGTACACACCATGCCTCTCCAAAAAAATTCTCACCACATACTAAAGTGGACTTCTTAAAGCCATAACTGTCAGAAATTCATGTATTTAAAAATTATATTTCACTCTTCTTTTTCTTTCTCCACTTTAATAATGCTACAGGATAGGTAACTTTAGGGACCGAGATACAGTTCCTGCCCTCAAGAATTTTACAATTTAGTGTAGAGAAAAAGAGAAGAAAAAAATTTTAAACAAGATAACTTTGTATCCTAAATTCATTTAATAGTGAGATAGCTAAGAGAAAATAAGGAGGACGTGATCTACATTTAATCATGTAGAACTCTTAGATAATTTCATAACACTGTCGACAGTATTACTTATGTCATGTTAAAAGAATAGAAACTCAAAACAGGCCCCAAGTCACCTAGATAATTAAAAACAGGAAATATGCATATAGATATGACAGCAAATTAAACTAATCTCTAAAGATGGAAACAATCTAAAAAAGTGTATAGTTTCTTTTGGACCAATAAGGTATGTAAGAAAGAGATCACAAACAAGAAAGCAATAGTTTGACACAGAAATGGCATTTTTATACTTTTTAAAAGCCACAAATCGTGAGGAAGGACTTTCTGAGGGAAATGTTGAATGCTGAGTGTGAGATTGATGAGTGTGTGTGGAATCTGAAAATCTATTTAGAGAGCTCCATATTTTGGGATGGGGAACTTGACTTTAAGAACATGAAGGTATTCATTTGATACTCATCTTCTTCAATATGAAAATATTTAATGTCATCATAAAAATATAAAGAAAAAGACAAGAGGGAAGGGTCAATTTTTTAAAAACATCTGTTTGTAAGGTCAGATTTTTTTGTAAGAAAGATCAACACAACCAGTAAAGAAAACAGAAACTAAAAACTCAAGATTATTCAGAATTGGTTCCACAAGATATAGGTCAGGTGGGGAAATACAAATTTAGGGAGATACATATTAAATAAACTTTCTTTTTTGGGGGGGAGGGGGCAGCTGCCTAGCAAATTTTCCCATGCCTTCAATAGACTGCATTGATTTTATATTGACTTTCAAATGCTATTAACTTGAGCAGCCATTTCTTTTTTTGAAACATCTAATATGAATGCACACACACACACGCACACACACACGCGCGCGCGCGCACACACACACACACACACACACACACACACACACACATACACTATTTGGTCTCTATAACTTTTATTCTGACTCCAGAAAGTATTCTTCTTTTGTACAATAGCATCTACTCTGACCTATATAGAAAATATTAGTTGGTTAATGCTATTTTTGTCATACTATTTAAAACAAAAATAGTTATTATATCAAGATCACCTTAAAATCATCAGCTAAACTGGAACTAGTTCTCATTGGTTCTAATTCCTAATCCTTCTTAATACATTTTGTGCTAAACCCTACTAGTGAGTGGCGGAGTTGATCTCAAGGGGCTGTGCAAAGGCTTAACCTAGAGCTTTCTAGTTAAGTTTGCACTGAGAACTGCATTCTACATGGGCTTAACCCTCATAATTCAAAATAGTGAATGAAATCAAACAGGTGCAAGAAATACTTAGATTCTATTAGTATCAGGCACAGCTAGAAATTTTTCTAAAATAACTTCAAACAATACACATTTATATATTATTTTTATTACAATGGCCACATGACAATAGAAAATTAGTCTCTTTTACCATGTATGTCCAAAATAGTCCTAGGCAAACTGAGAAATATCTGGGATATTTTAGCAGTTTTTGGAATTAACAATAATTACTCTCATAGGCTGCCAAATCTTTTGAGATGTGTGGGTTTGTAGAAATATTTTAAGTCAAAAATGATTTAGCATGAACCAAAATAAAATGTCACATTTATATAGTAGATTTAAAAAGAGTCTAAGCAAAACATTTATTACCATTGAGCACACCATAATCTATGGAAATGCATACTATATTGAAGTGAGTATAAAAAAGATAATGCACTGTATTTCATTGTTAACCATTTTCTGAATAATTTTTGCAATGTTTTGGAAACCTTACAAACACAACACTATTTGGTTGAGTATTTATCCTCCCCAAAAGTACATCCAAAATTCAATATTTGAATAGTAGGCGTTATTAAGAACAAACGTATCTAACATGCTAGCCAGTCAGAGTTGATATGTCTTAACTTTATTAGCTAGTTTATAACTTGAAAATGCATTTGCCACTACTGAATGAGATTCAATACATATATTATTGCTTTCAAAATGTTCGCTTTAACTATCTTGTATTTCAAAATGTTCCCTTTATCTATTATTTATATCGTATCAACTTTATGTCGTAAGATTATTTAATAAAGGACCACATTTGCATAACTGTTTTCATAGTACACTGGAATCTCACTATAATGATTGTGGCACAAAAATTTTAAGGCTTGTCACATTAACATCTAGGCACAGATGACAACTTCCAGAATAAAATTCCTATAGCTTAGGAAATATTAACGAGAATCAATAAATGGGATAGTATCAAATTAAAAAGCTTCTACATAGCAAAGGAAACAATTAACAGTGTGAGGAGAAAGCCTGCAGAATGGGAGAAAATCTTTGCCAGCTATTCTCCCAAAAAAAGGATTAATATCCTGAATACATAAAGAACTAAGAAAACTCAACACCCAAAAAAAAAACCAAATAACATATTCAGATGAATTGAACAGATACTTCTCAAAAGAAATACAAATGACCAACAATTATATGAAAAAACGTTCCACATCTTTAGCCACCAGGGAAATGCAACTCACTTTAGTTAGAATGGCAGGCATCAAGAATACAAATAACAATAAATGCTGGTGAGGATGCGGGACAAAGGAACACATACACTGTTGGTGAGATTGTAAATTAGTACAACCACTATGGAGATCAGTATGAAGGTTCCTCAAAAGACTAGGAATGGAACTACCATATGACCCAGCTTTACCACTCCTCAGTATTTATTCAAAAGAATCAGAGTCAGCATACTATTGTGATATATGCATACCCGTGTTATCATAGGACAGTTCACAATAGCAAAGTTTTAGAACCAGCCTAGGTGTTCATTAAGAGACAGAAAGAAAATGTGGCTCACATGCGCGTGTGCACACACACACACACACACACACACACACACACACTGGAGTTTTGTTCGGCCATAAAAAAGAATAAACTTATGTCAATTCCAAGGAAAGAGATGGAATTGGAGAACATCATGTTAAGTGAAATAAGCCACACTCTAAAAGACAAGTATATTATCATAGGTTTTCTCTCATATGTGCAGGCGAGAGGGAAAAAATAAAAATAAAAAGAACATCATAAAGTTCTGGGGGCATGGTGGTGCATGCCTGAAATTCCAGAACATGGGAGGCTGAGATAGGAGGATCCCAGGTTCAAGGCCAGCATCGGCAGCATAGTTAGAGCCCCAGCAACGTAGGGAGATCCTACTTCAAAATCAAAGGGGGAGGGCTAGGAGTGTAGCTCAGAGATAGAATGCCCCTGGGTTCAACCCCAGTGCCAAAAGAAGAACATTAGGAAAGTAGAAAGTAGACTAAGTGGATCAGGGCGAGGTAGGAAGCAAGGGTAAGGAGAGGTACTGGGAAATTAAATTGGTCAAATTAGGTTACGTGCATATATAAATATGCCACAATGAATTCTATTCTATATATTTAATATGCACCAATATAAAATTAATAAAATATTTATAAGGCTACATTGTTGTTCTGGTAACAAATCTAATTAAGTAAAGTAGTTTTGTTGAATTAAATTTCTAAAACTAACAACCTTATTAGAGTAGGATTTGAAAGTAGCTCCTAAATGCTCTATGCATCTAAACACAAGTTGGCAGCAGCCATTGGCAGAGTCTGAATCATCTTTCCATGCACTGCTCCATAGAGTTGGGTTATCAATCACGATGAGGACTCTCCAGGTGGGGCAGCTGCCTGAGATGCTCCTGACAGTCAAGTCAAGGCACAGGAGGACCTTGATTGTCTCAACTCTGCCCTTAAAGATAACAAATTTCATTTTGCTTTATGCCAAAAATAACAAATTTCTGCAGATTTATACAGGGAGTGGAAAAGATGCTGTTAGCTCTTGTGCTAGAGCAGCAAAACAATCATCTTTCTATAATTTGTGGATGTGCACATATATGTACATAGAAACACTATGCAAGAGGTGAGGTAACTACCTGATAGATATCACACCCACTTTTCTTTAATTCTTTATTTTTTATATTTAATAACTTTATTGGTGCATTGCAATTATACAACATAGTGAGATTAAAGGGATGCATTTATATATGCACATATCATACTTGGTGCATTTCCCTCCAGATGCCACCCCACTCTCCCCACCTCCCTTCCCATACATGTTAGTGAGATTGGTCTTGATACCTTCATATATGAACATAATATTATTTGATTTATTTCTCAAGCCTCCTAAATTTTGTTTTTAAATGAATTCTAGCTATTAAGCTAAAGTTCCAGCAGAAACATTAAAGTCTTATGAAGAGAGGGCAAATAATACTGCAATGTATTTTTAGTTGATAAATATTATGATATGTTTTAAGAAAAAGTTAAATCTGAAAACATTTTCGGACACTGGGAAAAGGCATCCATAACAACAACATTGGGCAAAGAGCAAAGAGAGGAAAGAGAACAGAGAGAGGGTAAAATTTCCTGTGAGGAAGGACTGAAAAACCCATGATGAAAAATAACACTCAAGTGTATTCCATAAGGATACCTGATAATAAAGGGTGAGCAGTATCATGCTTTCCATCTATCCAGCACGAGAAGAGAGAGAGTCCAAGTAGTCACATGTTAGTAATTGTAACGGCACAGGCAGCACTTTGAATTACACATTCATATCTTTTACATAAAATGTTTAATTTGCATTTTTTGTATTTTCAGTTAGTGAGTTATACTTAACGTAAGTTTTTGAATTAATATTTTATCTCAGTTCAATGATTTCATTAACAGTTTAACCTACAGGCTATTGAAGACCCTGCACCTGGCGTCAGGGATGCAGATATAAAAAGAATCCCTGTGCTGAAGAACTACATGGTCTTATAAGGGAGACCAACAAGACCGCCAACCACTATTTGAACTGGTAAGTGGGCTGGTGGAAGTGAGCACTAGGCTATAAGAACACATAGCGAACACCTAATGTAAAATTGGGTGGTTTGTGACATTAGGGAGGTCCCACTAAAAAGGTCATTCCTGAAGAGTGTCTTAAGATTAAATACAATAATGGTTTCCCTTCTATTTTCATAGTTCATTAGTTGGCCCATTTATAGATTTGATTTAAAGAACCAGAGAAAACTGATGATGAAAAGGAGCAGAAAAAACCCAGAGTCAGGAAAGAAATATAAATAAGATTAAATTGTTACACTTAGCAAAATAGAGTCTAATTTGCCTGAGTCAAAAATAAAGGAGATGGATGAAGATGATTCAGGGAGGAGAATAGATTGGGCAAAGAAATTGAGGATGTTCTCACCTTGTACTCTCTTTGTCATCTCTGAATAAATATAGTTGCTTAAAAATGAAGGAAGATATGGGAGAATGGAAAGGAAGTACTACAGGTTTGAAATAATAAATATTTACATATATAAGTAGATTTCACAATTCCCAATCATTTTTGAGAAAAAATATGTTTTATCATTCATTTATTTTTATACTTTTATTGGTGCATTATAGTCTCACATCATAATGTAATTCGTAGTGATAGTAACATACATGCACACAGCACTTGGTAGGCTTACCCTCGGCTCCCTCTCCACTCACCCCCCCTTTCCCATACAGGGTTTTGAGATTGACATTAATATTCTCACATATGTACATAATGTCAAGGGAAGTGACATTCATTGATCCTTCCAATCCCTTCCCCTTCCCCTCGACCACCTCCCTGGCTCCACTATATATATATATTTTTTCTTATATGAATTTTTTAAAAATCAAAGTATTGGATAATGCCAAATCAATGAAAAATTGTGGCTAGTTAAGCACTTAACTATCCAATAAATGCTTTGATTATTTTAATGCAGAAAAGAAAATAGGTTACTTCTTCAGGGATTAGAATATACAGAGATATTAATCTTCATTAAGGATATCTAATTTAAAACATTGTTATTGTGAAAAAATACAATACTTGGGGATGTTCAAACACATAAAGTCTAAGACTTAAGAGTAATTTATGAGGAGAATAGGACATTTTTCATCCTTCCCATATCAATAGTTCTCTGAATAATATATCTGATCTTTTAGGAGCTTGAGAATACATTTCTAAAATAAACTGATTTTTCTAATTCAAGAATCTAGAAATCTTTAAAATCATGTATGTGCCACAACTTTGTAAAACATAAATCATAATATAAATGTTATATACTATACTGCAGACTTGAATTGACAGGCATACAATTTTCTAATATATGGGACAAAGTAAGAAACTACAAATGGTTCTTTTATGGTGCTGTAGAAATTACTTTTAATGTACTATAATATATTCTAAGCACTTAAGAAATTTACAGGCTTTGTTAAACTTAATCATTGTTCTTCACAATATCTGCTATGTGGGATGTGCCATAGGCATGACACAGCAAGCTAGAAAGCATTTTTCAGAAGAACTAAACATTCAACTACAATTACCTTTAACACAACACGTAGAAAAATAAGATACCCAAGAAGAAAATGAGTCTCTATCTTTATTCCTTCTAATATCTCTTTTAAATTATATTTATATATTTGAATACATACATATACTAGTATGTGTTTCTAATTATATTTAAATTACCTTATACTGTCAGTGATATTTATTTAAAAATGTGCACATATGTGACATATTATATATACATACTATACATATACACACATATATATAACTTTCTCTATATTATATATGGAGTTTTTATTTATATATACTATATATAGTTGCATCAATATAGTTCAAATACACACAAACACACACATACTCACATAGGTGGGAGGAAGAGTATAAAGTGTGAGTTGAAATAAAGGGAAAAGATAATGCAACACTTTTTTTCCCCCATGTTGAAAAAACCTTTTATTAAAATGTTAGGATTTATGCTGAATTCAGGACACAGAGAGAGGATTCCCAGTCCCTGTCCTCAATGAGCTCATGGTCTGTTGGGCATCTCATTCATTTCCATATTCCCCATAAAAAACAACAACAATAAATGGATATGATTTGTTGTAAACCAGGCCCTGTGCTAAGCACTCCACAGGCCTGATCTCATTTGACTGGCACAATAATCCTACCAGTAGGGTACCAGTAAGAGTCCCCTTTTACAAATGAAGAAACCAAGGCAGCAAGAGGTTAAGACTAGAAAAACAGTACGAAGGGAGCAATGTGTCAGGGGAGTGCAAGAATACTATCTTGACTCAGCCACAAATGTTGTGTGGGATCCTGGGCCTCAGCATTCACCACCTGCAGCATGGAGCTCTATGAGCTGTGAGGCTCAAAGGCAGTGTCTCCTAAACACTGATGCTCATTACAAAGACCTGGGGAGCTTCTAAATATCTTGATAAGGTCGTGGGATCCCAGACCACCTAAGTCAGACTGTCTGGGAGTGAAAGCCAGGCATTGGACTTTGCAGAGCCCTTTCAATGAACCTATGTGGGAAATAGGAAAACAAGTGGATTCCTTTTCTCTACATTCAAACACAAAGGCATTTGGAAATTTGTTTAAGTATATACCCTTGCTCTCTGGATTGCCATCAAAGAAAGCAAAGGAATTATGGAAAGTAAAACCCAATAAAGCCTCAATCCTCTACTCCATTTATTAATTATGCTTCTCTGGTAAAAGAGTCTGTGACCTTCCATTTTATTCAAAACTAATGAGTCACGGTTTTTATAAGTTGAAATCCCCATTCATTATGAAAATCTGCTTTGTGAGGAGTTTCACTTAATGCCCCAATTGGGGTTCTGATTATTACTTCCCATTTTCTCATGTTTGTAATAAACAGCTTGCATTTCTCTGGCCTCTATCTTGTGTTCAGTCAGCTTCCTGCTCAGGCTCTGTGGCTCTGGTTTATAACTGATAGTCACAGGCATTGTGTCCCTGTGCGATCAACTTGTTCAGAGAAGGAGGTATTATTTACATGTTTCTATTATTTTCACTGACTTATTTTGCTCTTACTGTCATGCATTTATGTACTTGTTTATTTGCATCATGGGTCTTTTATGTGTATTCAGTTTGTGAGTATATGCATTGTGTTGTGAAAGCTCATAATAGCAAAAAGGGAACATATTTTAGAAAATTAATAAAAAGAAATGCCTTGTTAGGCTATGTTATGGTAACTGATGTTAACTATAAAAGTAATTAGGTTTGTTTTCTCATAAATGAGCTTAAGTTTGGGAGTTCTGGAACATGTAAAAATATTTTGAAGTAATTTGCCTTAAGAACTTTTATTCAGTAATGAATTATGCTGGTTTTGTGGTAGAACATTATATGCGATACTTCAGAATACAGGGGCAGAAAACTCTAGTAGTGTCTAAACTTTTCATCTTTAACCCTGTTCACATTAGCAAGGAGAAACTAGAAGCCAATTAAGTTTTTCAGCCCCAAATACCTGCAAATTGCATCTTCCTCTTTGAGAATTTCTTACAAAGTTAAACATATTCACAATATGATACGGAATTGCACTCCTAGATATATAATCTCCACCCCTGCAAAATAAAAACATATGCCCACAAAAAAGGATCAAAGAAGTTTCACTGATATTCAGAATATCAAGAAAAACAATCAGAAACATAAATGAATATCAACAGGAAAATGTATAAATAAGTATTGATATATTTAATTAATGGGCTATTACTCATCAGTAAAACAAAACTAGTACTACACATACTACACACAACACATGAATCAGTTAAAAAAGCATTATGCTTTGTGAAAGAAGATATATTTTTAAAATTAATATGTACTGTATGATTTTATTTTATGAAGTATAGGAATAAGCAAAATAAATCTAGTGGGCAGAAATCAGAATATTGTTTGCCTAGAGTTGGAGACAAACTATAAATATATTTTTCTTCAGTAGAGAAAAATGTTAAAACAGGCATTTGTATACACACATTTGTATATACACATACATATATTCCAAAGACTGCAGGAAAATAAGGTACAGAAATTACTGATATATGCCTAACCATATTTCCTTATAGATCCAAATAGAATGTATACCATATACTATTTAGCAAAAAAAGAAAGGTTATCCAACAGCAATTAGAGTGAAAATACTTATGCCCTACATACTAAATACATAATTTTCATAGAAAATTTTATAAAATACATATGCATTCATATATCATAAATATTAGCTAGGATCTATTTGTAATATGATAATGAAATTTTTAAATATTTGCTTTTTTTTTGCGGTACCGGGGATTGAACCCAGGGACGTTCTACCTCCGCGCTACACCCCCGGCCCTATTTTTTTTTAACTTTATTTTGAAACCGGGTCTCATGAAGTTGCGGAGGGCCTCACTAAGTAGAGAGGGAGAAAAAGAGAGAGAGAGAGAGAGAGAGAGAGAGAGAGAGCTGAGGCTGGCCGCGAACCCGGATCCTCCGGTCTCCGCCTCCCAAAGTACTGGGATTACAAAGCATGCACCACCACGCCCGGCCCTTAAATATTTGCTTTTAAGTCATTATCTATTGTCTTATTTTTCCTTTAAGTAATATGTATTTATTTTTATTGAAAAGATGTTTCTATCTTGAAAAGCAATAAATATAGCAATTGAGTTTAGCCTTATTTCTATATTCTTCCTGATGAATAAAGAACACAAGATATGTTCTTTATTGGCTTTGAATGGCTTTGAATTTGTACCATGTATGGCTTTGAATATGCATCATGGTACTCTATATAATTTTTTGTTTGCTGTAAACTTATTTTTTAAATAAATTTCTTTTTTTTGCGGTACTGGGGATTGAACCCAGGGGTATTCTACCTCCAGGCTACACCCCCAGCCCTATTATTTTTTATTCTTTATTTTGAAACAAGGTCTCACTAAGTTGTGGAGCCCCTCACTAATTAGCTGAAGCTAGCCTGGAACCCGGATCCTCCGGTCTCAGCCTCCCAAGTACTGGGATTACAAACGTGCACCACCACGCCCGGATAAATAAATTTCTTATACTCCTTTATTTTAACCCTTCAATATCTTATTGTTTTGTCATGAAGTATTGCTAATTCAGAAACATACCCTGTTTACAGATCATTTTTCACTTTTGAAAATAATGCATTCCTGGAAGAGTGTAAACACTAAATTGGCAAAAGGACATTCTAGAGGGAATAATATGTGTAAAACCACAGGGTGATTAGGAAGTGTGAAGCTCCTTAGCTTATCTCACTGAAGTCAGTAGGCAGTAAGAAAGACAATGAGATATACAGCTTTTAAGATGAGAGAACCGGAGAGACTGGAGAATGACAGTGTGTGTGCATGCATGCATGTATGCTATGCATGGGTGGTAGAGATGCACAGGTTTAAAAGAATCTGAAAGTGTACAGGGCTAGTAATTATTCAAGTATCTCCATTCCATTCCTAGGTGACACCATTCACTCCCAGTGTCCCTTGTCATGCAGGCCCAATAGATGCCAGGCGCTGGGAGTGTGCCTGTGAAGCAGTAATGTGACAGGACTTACCACCAATGTAATTTTTCAGGTCAAGAATGATTATGACTCAATTAGTTTGGGTTACAAGAACATCTGAGAAGAAGGAAGATAATGGCAATTACTTTTATAGTGTATGTAGTTTCAAATAATAGATTTCCCTTTTAAAAGTACTTTTTAAATAGATCCACTCAAATATAAATTCAACCAATATAATGTGTAATTGCTGATGCTTTGAAGTATTAAAAATCTTAACCACAGAGCAATGATACGCTCTAACCTAATTCCCATTAAAAAAAGACTGACCCAATCAATTTGCTCCAGTAATTCTCATCTCTATATTTTCACTATGCCTTTCCTAATTTTTTTCAGTCTGACAAATGTACAACTTTAAAAATTACTTTTAAAAGTGCAGCTAATTAAAATTTGAAGAAAAGAAAATCTACGTAGAGTGTGCTTTTATCTGGAAATTTCCCATTAATATCTAAAAGAAAATTTGTTTCTGAGGTATATGGTATTTCAACTAATTATGACTTTAAAATATGTACTTAATGAAATGACATGAATGTGAATTTTATGTTTTTTCAATTCATAATATTAAATCCTGCTCTATTATTTATAAACTATATTTGCTAGTTCAATATGAATTAATTAACTGCATTTAGGCTACAGTGATCATAGAGCTACCATTTGTTAGCAGATGAGTGGGGGGGTGAGACGAGTGAAAGTTGTTTTTATATTGGAAAACAGTGTTTAAAAAATGGCCAATTTTTTCATGAATGAGTAAGGTAGAAGAGCTAAGTAAGTATACCATAACCATTAAATCAAAAATTTATGTCATATTAATTATAGTAACTCAGCAAATAACGGTATTTTATTTTATTTTCTAATTTGTCAAACAGTAGCAATACTTCTACTGCTAAAATACCCAATAAACAAAATTGGATACCTGGATACTTAGAAAATAAAATAATTAGCTCCATTCAAATCAAATATTAAAAATATTTCATAAAAGATGCAAATTTAATTGCAAAAAGAACAGTTTCCATCCTGTTTCTTCAGGCAAAGCCCGAGGCTTATTATCTCTTTGCTAGATCCCAGAATAGCAGGAGGTAACCAACACATTTGGTGATAAGATTTAATAGCAGAATACCAAATTAAAAAGAGGATAAAAAATAATGTTCCAATAGTGACATTACTAACTTGGAAGAACAATAGTGAATAGTGTACTTAAACTATAGAGATATATATACATATGTTCGTATGTATACTATGGATAAACATCAAAACAAGAAGAAGGAATTATAATCATTTATTTATGGTCTGACTAGTCTTATTTATGATACTCTTTAAAGAATAAATATTTTTCTAACCATATAACTGTAGACTTGTTTATAAAAACAAATGAAAACAAGGAATTAAATATACTGTTTGGAATTTAAGCATTTATAAAATTATAAAAACTTCCTTTTCCCAATAGGCCTGGTGACTGTAAATGTTCTCCACAGATGCATTACTGGGTTTCTGGGCGGAATAAGCCCTTCTTTTGGGTCTGTCCCTGGCTCTACACACTAACTGCCAACAGCCTTCACTGAGAGGACCAAAGCACATTTTTGACAACTCCCAGGGTGGGAAAGAAGAGGGACTGGAAAGCTAGGAGATTCTGCATCAGCCCCTGGATGAGAATACGATGAAAGTTCTCTGAAGGCAGCAGGCTGAATCAGGAAGCCTGGTGCTAATCCAGCAGTTCTGTGATCTAAGGCAAAAGACTGTTCTCTCTGTGCCTCAATTTACTCCTGGGTAGTGTGTGTTTAACAATTGTTGCCTTCAGAATCACTGATAGAAGTGTCTCAGAATCACTGTGTGGGTCAAAGGAGACAGGGACAATGAAAAAGCCTTGCAAATTAACAAGGGACACCCCAAATTATAACATTTTACTTCATTTACAAATCATCCTCTCTGTACTTCTCATAGACATAGAAGATTTGAGTTTTTAAAAAGAACTGTACGTATTACTGTCTAATTTGGACACCAGTGTATTAATTTGGAGGCTCTGTTTTTTTTCAATTACAAGGCCAGAAGCAGTTCTAATCTTTGACCCTGTGCTGTAGCCTTAATGAGACTGCACAGTCACCTGCTGGCAGCTCCTCAGCTAAAGGAAAAGCAGCTGGTACTTACGAGGAATTTAATAACCCCTTCAAGGTCTATTCTGAAAACCCCAGTCTTCTTTTAGTAGCAGCAACAATATTAAACCATTTAAATTTACTTCTATAGGTTTAGGAAATTACAGATGTTTCTACGCCATAGATTGTTTCCGGTGTTTCTACACATACATAAAAAAAAAAAACACATGGTATATTGACAGGCAGGGCATATTTCAGTACAAAACCATCTCTTTTCTTCATTACTGAAGTTGAAGATTATCTCTTGCCCTCCTAAGAAATGTATAAAGCTATCTACCTTTTAATGGGAAATAACAACATGTCACATTCTTACTTGCTATAGAACTTTTGCCAAATACCTGTAGGGCAAGAAAAGGTGGCTGTCACTTTTTAGAAAAAATGGTGCTTCTATAACAGAGTGATAGAATTCAGTCCGTGTGTGTAATAATGCAAGAATTACAAAGAACAACTCTATTTTAGATTAGATCCTTAGCATAGTTTTTTTTAAATTTTTAAATGTTTAGTAAATAAATATACATTTTGCATGTATATTTTGTGGGTATAAATATATGCATATATACAATATATATGAAGACTAGTACTTAGATTCTATTTTTGACATGAGGTCTGACTTTATAGTATTAATGACTTTATTATATCATTCATAATTTACCATAAAACCATAGAATTTTCATTAACATAGTATGTTATTTGTTCAATTTATCTTTTTTTGCTATTTCTGTATCACAAGTGTTATATCCAAATGGCTTAGATTCAAATATAAAATTATAATTAGATTAACATTTCTATGGTCACTTTCCAGGTGTCTTTTGGTAAAAATTATATTTTTTGAACAAAAATTTAATCACTTAAGATGAGTGACCTATTATTACTCAGACACTAAATCTATTAGTCACAAACTTCCCTCAAATTTGTTTCTGCAACTGTTATTTTTATTAAAAGAACTACTGAAATTATTTTTAATTCTTAGAATTTTCACCATCATTATCATTATCCAATTTTATCAGTCCATATTTACCCATGAAAAGCCCTACAATACAAAATTTCAGTTAAGAGAAATAAATTCAAAAGATCTACTGCAAAACTGTTGACTATGGTGAAAAACAATGTACCCTCAAAAATTGCTAAGACAGTAAAATTTAAGTGTTCTCATCACAAAAAATTAGTATGTGATGCAATGCATATGTTGATTAGCTTCATTTAACCATTTCACACTACATACATATTTCAAAACAACATGTACATGATAAATATATACCAGTTTGTCAGTTAATTAATTTTTATAAAGAAAATCACAATTTATAAACAATGACTCCCAAAAGTTGCCTTACAACAGTAATTTCCATAATTTTCATCAGTGAAGCAACTTCACAATCAATCACACACAGGTGCATGCAAACACACACACACACACACACACACTTTCTCTCTCTCTCACACACACACACCACACACACACTCTCTCTCTCACACACACACACACACACACACACACACACACACACACACACACCTTTAAAGGAAAACCTGCAGAGCACATCTCAACCAAATATATCTGGGGAAAATTAAACTGGGAAAAAAGAAAGACCCTTGCTGATTCTCAGCACACCAGCAAATCGTCCTGCTGCTGCTTTTGATTCTGTGAAAGCTGTCATAAATCTTTGTCCACTGATCCACTTGCATTTGGCATAGGGGTTGGCAGATTATTTATCGAAGAGATTTCTGTCAGACTGGGATTAAGATGTCCTAAAAATTCCCAAGTGGGCAATTCATCACAACACAATTTAGAGAGTGAAAAGGGAGCCACAATAGACCTTGGTAGCAAAGTGGAAGGGAGTGATAGGTGAACCACAGCCCCCAGCTTGATCTAAAGAAAGCAGACAACATATACCATGGGTGTCAATCAAACTGCCTCATAAGCAGCCTCATGAATACGAAATAGGGAACAAACAGATTGGTTTTTCTTTCCTTGTTCCCAACAGTTATAAGAAGATGGATTCCAACGCTAATGAGCTTGTTTCTGTATATATGCCAGGAAAGTATATATGCCAGGAAAGTTCTATCTCAAATTCTCTCTTATAGTCAAAGAAACAAAAACAAGCATTATTTCTGAAATAATGGGGGTTGTGAAAGGTTTTACTGTTGCCAAATTGCTCCCTATATAGCCAGTGGCACATTTTTGCATTTTGGAATCCAATAAATCTTGCCTCTTTGTTTCTAAGAATTAGTAAACTAAAGTGTATTTTTGATACTTTCAGACCCACATTTACAACCAAACCTAAAAACATCGCTAGTGTATGAATTTTACATTATGTTACATTTAAATTTAAAAAATTAAAAGAGCTGCTAACTGTAAGCAAAATGGCACTGTATATCACAATTCTTTGTGGAGATCAGCAATGAATAAGTTAGTAAAAATTTCTGAACCAAAATAAGAAATCGATTCTTTTCATAGATGCTAATGTAAATAAAATTATAGTAATTATAGTACCCAACAACAGTGTCTAGCAAATAGCATGCAGATAAAAGTATTTCTTGAATAAATGGATTGAGGAGGTAAGTAATAACAGACTCGATTTTTTGTTGTTAATTAAAGATAATCTAGAACTGTAATTCTAGTCTTCCTTGAAGGATTCCTCATGTACTGTATTTATTGCCGCTGATATGTTATAGATATACTGGAAGAAGTCACTATAGAAGGAATAAATAGCTCTAAAAAATAATAACATATTTCAATTTTCAAGCCTCCTGAACTGTTTCTAAGATGGTGCTTTCCTTGTAAGATGGGAGTTGAGACTGTCTCTCCCAGGCCAGAGAATTACAGGAGTAGTAAATTTTGACCTTGACCTGTGACTTTATTAATAAGGCATCCTGCAAGTTGGGAATTGGAAATAGAGTTTAGATTATTAGATGAGTCTGTGGAGTCTAGGCAGAGGTTACTGGAAATAGAACTGTGTCCATGGGTAGAAGAAAAACAACCAGACTAGGGTTTGGAACATGGATTTCTGTGTACCTAAAACAGTTTAGCATAAGTATCAAGGGATTTCAAATGTGTACACCCTCTGAGCTCAGTTCTCTCTGTTTCTAGGAATCATCCTAATTAGGTAAGAGGAAAACCTACCACAGAGATGTTCAACATAATTGCTTCAGCATAGCATTCTCTCATTGTTTACTTTTTTCCTATTACAATTCCTTTCTGTCTGTCTGTCCTGGGGATTGAACCCAGGGTTGTTTTGTCTTCGAGCTATACCCCCAACCCTTTTTTTTTTTTTTGAAAACAGGGTCTCACTAAGTTGCAGAGGGCCATGCTAAGTTGCTGAGGCTGGCTGCAAATCTATGATCCTCCTGTCTCAGCCTCCCAAGTACTGGAATTACATTACAGGCATGTGCCACCACACCCAGCTTCCTATTATAATTTCAAAATGTAAACATTTTGAAATAATATATAAGTTCCCAATACATGTTTGTATAATGAATAGGGTAAGTAGCTATGTATTACAATTAGTAAAATGGTATTAGTACATATAATAGATTAGAGTACTGAGGTTTTGCTATGTGCTGGGGCACTACGCTAAGAGCTTTAAGAGTTTAGCAAGCTTTATAGAAAATCTATCAGATAGACTGTACAAAATACTTTCATTTGTTTGTTTTCTGTCTGTACAGCATCTCTTTTGATAATATCATCACAAATTTTATTACAAGGCTCATTCTAGAAGTCCATTATTCAATCCACTTTGAAACAGGAGGATTTAACTAACAAGGCATATAACCAGGACTAATCATCACACCATCACCCTGACAACAATGATGGGTACTAGAATAGATAAGGCCCCCAGAAGGATTGTCAGATCTAACAAATACAAACAGAGAATTCATAGGTCAATTTGAATTTCAGATATACAGCAAGTCATGTTTAGCATAACATGCAATGCTTAGGTCACACATAAAAAATATGATTCAGAAATTCCAATATTACCAAGTGTACTGAATTTGATCTGGTAATGCTACAAGGAGCACTGCTAAGACTCAATCCTGTTCTTATACTAAGCCATTGGACAAGAGGCACTTTGTTTTTTCTTGTAATTGATAACTGTGTAGAATGTAAGCCTAGAGTTACTGGGTCCATCTTTTGTTCAACATGGGGAAATGTTGCTGGGGAATGAGGCCTTCACAGAGAACAGCAGAGCCGGCGTCTTAATGTCTGGGCTCCTGGATCCATCATGACTAAGCCATTGGGCTGTACACTTTGTCTGAAATGGTAAAACCCAAAGTTTCTATCCCAGTACACATTTAATTGAAATGTAATTTTTGTTTATGTCACATGAACTGGAAATATGCTGATCTAATATGTCATTATTATCCCCATAAATGAAAACAAACAGGTACAATTTTGATAGAAAGGTTCCAAAGCAAATATGTGATAGATTTGGAATTTAAAGCAAGAAAGTTTGGGTATAATACTTCGGCTCTTAAACAATATTCTGGACTGTTTTTCTAAAAGACAAACATAACATGATAAATAGTTCCTTGGAAAAATATTTACACACACAAACTCAAGGAGAGACACCCCTTGAGGGACCAGGCCTTTTTAGCTGGCAGAGTAGAGGGTCCCTTGGGTATATGCATAGAGTCGTGTATCTAGGACAGTACTAGGTCATTACACCACCAAATAATACAGAAGAAACTCAGCTCTCCTTCCTCACTTATTTATATTTCCATGAAACTATTTTTTCTTGCTTCAAGCCACATAGGTTTGAAATAAAAGCTCACTAAAAAACATAAAATAAAAAACCTGTTTTCCATTAAACTTCATTTGATTAAAATTGTAGATCAGTACTCATTAAAAATACATATTTGATCATGTCACTCTTCTGCTTATAGGCAAAGTAGATGTTTCCTATACTGGCATGTGAGAATTTCAATTTTCTGGCCACTGTTTTTTGTCCTTATCTTTTGTCATTCTCTGCTTGATTGGTCATACTGAAATTCTGGAGCACATGTACATGACCCACACACTTATTTGTTTGATTGGTTGGTTGGTTGATTTTGACTCAAAATAGCCTGTGCTGTTCTGTCTACCTGAAATGCCTTACTCACCCCCCTCTAACTGTCTTAGTCTTCTCAGACTGCTATAACAAAATACCATAAACTGCAGTTTTTAAATGCATAAGCATTCAGTCCATTGCAGCACTGGAATAATTCCTATGGACATTTGCAAAGAAAACTTGTCTCTCTCCTCTAAGAAAGCCTTCCTTGATTCATTCACAATCACCCTCCCTTGGTAAGATAGCACTCTTCTATTTATGATACAACAAATAGACGCCTCTTCCATGCTATAGTGCCCCTCCTCATTAAGTAGTCCTTGCATTCAGGTTGCCTCAAGGGAAGGGCAAGACATTGGACAAGCAGCTGTCTCTGGCTGAGGGCCATCAGAGGTCAGACCTCCCAGAACTGAGAGAAAAAGGGCTTCAGTCCTCTCGGGTGCTCTGAGTGGGGGACATGGCACACAGTGCACAACCTGAAAGGTACAGGAGTCTGGAATGAAACTGTATCATCACAAATCACACCAAATACTCTATAATTTATACTAATGCGCATATTTTAAATAAAAAGCAGCACTAATGTTTGCAGCAAATCCTTGAAAACAATGGATTCTGTTCACAATATATAAAAACTACTCCTTGTAGCAAATATCAAGAAAATCATTTAAAACTTTAATTTCCCTAATAGTACCCTTATGCCCTAAAAGGATTTATATACCACCCAAGGATTTCACTACTATGAAATACCATAAACAATAGCATATGTCCTTTCAACTGTATCAAATGTCTATTTCTTTTGGGGAAACATTAACAGAAAGAAATATCACTTAAGTCCGCATTCCAAAGAACAATTAATTTAAAGACAATTTAACAAAAGCAGTTAGTCATATATCAGAACCATAATAGTAAGCAAGAAATCTTATCATTTCATTCCAAATTTATCAAGAATCTGATCTGCAATTCCATTTCTCTTTCCTTAAATAAAAATACACTATGTTCTTCAGAAACTTGCAAAATGAGTGTGCATTAAATGATACTAATACATAATATAATTAAGCTCTAATGTCATTAATTTATGAGTTTGTGTATGCCTATTTAAAACTTCTTCTGTTAAACCTTTTCATTTATTGTGCTAGGCATTTAAAATAATTTTCATTAATAACTTTTTTTCACTCCAATACCATGTCTTTGAATTTCATTATTTTTTCTTGATCATGATTCCTTCTTTTATGCTAAAATATCCTTGACTGCAAACATTTTTTTTTTTTTTTTTTTTTTTTTTGCGGTACCGGGGACATTCTACCTCCGCGCTACGCCCCCGGCCCTATTTTTTATATTTTATTTTGAAACCGGGTCTCACGAAGTTGCAGAGGGCCTCACTAAGGAGAGAGAGAGAGAGAGACAGGGAGAGGGAGAAAGAGAGAGAGAGAGAGAGAGCTGAGGCTGGCCGCGAACCCGGATCCTCCGGTCTCCGTCTCCCAAAGTACTGGGATTACAAGCATGCGCCACCACACCCGGCTTACATTTTCTTAAAGAATAATTCTAATAATTTTTTCACCTAAAAAAGAATTTTTTCTAATTAGTTCTACTAAAATTTTTGTATCATGTTCTTAAGTAGAAGTATTTACTCTGCTATGCCATAGAAAATTCTGTATATGATAAACATTTCCGATAGTCCAGTTAAAACAGATATTTAATAATAACAGGCATACAATTAATCTTAATTGTATCTTAGAAAACAATTCAGTCAAAAAATATTTTGCCTCAAATTGATACTTGTTTATTTAGTTCACTTTTTCACTTTATGATAGATTCCTTGGCCAAATTGTCTTAACACCAAAAGGGTGGCTCTTCTTTCTCTCCTATGTGCTGTATCAACATGAAGAGAGATTGTATCATGACCTTCGAATAAGTAGACCGCTTTATCTTATACAGTTGTGTAGCTTCAAATATACCTAATTATACCACAGAGAGAGACTTGTAAACAGCCAAGTGTATTTTTTTTTTAATTTTTATTTATTTTTATTTTATTTTATTTTTTTTTTTTTATTGGTGCATTGTAATTATTTTTTAAAGCATCTCAAAGGAGCAGTGTGATAGAAAAGACTTTTTCATCAATAGTATGTCAGTTCAGGATCAATTTGAGGAGTTCCAAAGTATAAAAAAATTCAATAAAGAGGTCATAAAGAAACCAAAAAGTGAGAAACCATAAAACAGAGAAAAGCAAACTATTTTCTTGTCTTGAACAAAAAGTCTGTCTTTGTACAGCCCTGTTGTGTTGAATTTCTGCGATGGCATACTTTAAAAGAATAGATAGCTTCTCTTTCTGCCTTCCATTCTCCTGACATTCACTCCTCTTTTTGTTTTCAAATATTCTTTATATTGTTTAAATTTTGTATCACACAAAGAAAATCTTTCAAGACAGAGTAATAACCATAGAATATGAAGCAGTTTATCAAAATCAATTTGGCTTGCTACATATTCATGAGATATTTCATTGTAAATATTCCAAACAAAAATCAAGCTGCTAATTTATTCTTCCTTATATAAAACATTCTGGAGCATAAAGCATCACAATAATATGACAGTTTGCTCCTAAGAATGGCTTCATCTTGTCAAGTATTTCAGCTATCCAAAGACCAGGAGCCTAACCACATTAAGTACAGCACAATAAACTCAAAAGTAAAAAGGACAAAAAGAGATGTCCAGGGTAGCAAAGAAGCTCCACATGTAAATAACTAAAAAAAAAAAAGAAAAGAAAAGAACACCTAGTAAATATATCTGATGAGCAAAGAAAATAGCAATAAACTCCCCCCCACCCCATACTAGGCATCAAACTTAGGGCCTTCTGCATGCCAGGGGAGCACTCTGCAACTGAGCCGTACTCCTGGACCTAAAATCTCAACCTCTTGATTTTTTAATTGATATAAGTCTAAATGAATATCATTAAAAGGAAAAAAGAAAAGACTAAAAAGAAGGAACAAAAAAAAGCTTAGGGAATCCTCCCAGTAATGAATTTTTCATAAGGATAATGTTAAAAACATTATTAATTGCATTATATGGTATTTTTTTAAGTCAAACCAGTGGAGAATTATCTTATAGTCATGGACTTTATACAGTATCATTTCCTTTTGCTTCATGATACCTGACCATCTCCATTAATAACAAAAGCTCTGAATCTTTTTATTCATATCATCTGTCTGACTGGCCTAGCTTGTAAGTGATTTTTTAAATCTGTTCCCCTCAACTACCTTCCTTTTGGACACTTAGAACAATGTACATTGAATTAATTGCAAATCACACACAAATGAATAGTAACCTGAAGGCATAAAATCTAAAACAGGAAGTTAATCAGAATAAGTAGAAAGCAAAACTTTTGCTTCATGTTACATTGATATCTTTTACATCCTGTATGTTGTTGTTGTTGTTGTTGTATTGGGGATTAGACCCAGGGGTGCTCTACCTCCAAGGTATACTCCTAGCCCTTTTGATTTTTTTTTAATTTGGAAACAGGGTCTTGTTAAGTTGCTAAGGCTGTCCTCAAACTTGTGAGTCCTCTGTCTTGGCCTCCCAGGTACTGGGCTTACAGGCATGAGCCACCATATCCAGTTCTGTATTTTTTTTAATATCAGAAAAATACTGAGAATATCTTTGAATAAGGAAATTTCATAGCCAGGTTCAAATAAACTCAATGCATTATCAAAATCAACTAAGACACAACTTTTAAAATGAAACAGAGGCAGGATGTTTCATGTTAGGTAGAGCTAGAATTTCAAGTGTGTGTTTTTTGTTAACAGCAGTTATTATAATGTTGCCAAAAACACAAGATCTACCAATATTCTTGGTAAAGTTTCACAGAAAAATATTATCAGCACAATGAGCATAGGTCCATCTAATTACAAGCAATGGGGTGACTGGCAAGAAGATGAAAAGAAAAAATAAAACAAGAGAAAAATAAGCTGAGCACTATTAAAATTCAGAATAGTGTAGGGGCAAGAATGTTGGTACTCTTTCGCTTTGAAAACTATTTTTCAATTCTTTCCTTATCATTGATGTCACCATCATCATCATCATCAGTCAACACGGCTAACCTGTATTGAGATCTTTTGTAATGTGGGAGACACTACCCCAGATCTTCACCAAGAATAGCATATTGAATTCTCAGAATAACACTTTCACGTATGTACTATTTTAATCCTCACTCAAGATATAAGAAAACTGATGCTTAAAGAAGCTTACTCTCTTGTTCAAGTTCACATGACTAATAAGCAGCAGTGAACCTAGAATAAACGGAGACAGTTTTCCTCCAGATTTAGAATTATTAAGTCTGAAAATATTGCTTCTCTAGTAAATACCAAAGTAATCTGCAGACTTTATTCCAGATTGTTTTCTACTTGATCATATTTCTTGGTAAAATTAATGATGCCTTATTATGAAATAAAATTGTAGGATATTTTATACCATTCATTTAAAGATCTTTTCCATTGTGAATTTATTAGTTACCAGAAAAAAAAAAAAACATAGGCCAAAGAAGAGTGATTTCATTTCTGATATTGATGCAGAATTTCTCTTTTCTCTAGAGGAGCAGAGAAATAATCCCAACACATCTCAGTCTTATATGTATACTGTCTTTTGACAGAATGTGATGCATTCTCTCCAGAAACTTTAGGTAGTCCATGCAGTTTATATTATGCCATTAGCCAAGGAAATTCCTGAGCAGTAACATATTTTGCATTACTTATTTATTTATTTATTTATTTATTTATTTATTTATTGTGGTACTGGGGATTGAACCCAGGGGCACTACATCTGAGCTACACCCCCAGCCCTATGTTTTATTCTTTATTTTTGAAACAGGTCTCATTAAGTTGCAGAGGACTCACTAAGTAGTTGAGGCTGGCCGTGAACCCAGATCCTCCTGTCTCAGCCTCCTAAGTACTGGGATTACAAGCATTACTTTTAAGAATTATTTTATATTATCAAAATTAAAAAACACTAGTCTATAGTTAAAAGAAAGGAGTATGATTAGCCAGGTTTTACCTAAATGTTCTTCCTGGGCTCCTCCATGTCAGGGCAGCTTTTTTCTCCATTGTGTGATGCAAATAGTTATCATAAATTATAAGCATTTATCAAAAAGATGTCATAAAAATGTATTAAATTGTAAAATGATAAGTTGTAGTCTAAGGATCTTTCAGTTATCTGAGGTAGTTAAAAAAATACTTGTATAAAAATATTAGAAGTGTTTTAGGAATTGTGAAGCTTTATAAGACCAATACAGTCTTTATTCATATGGATAAAAGCAGAACAGGTCAAAATTCTATGATTAAGAAGCAATTTGACAGTTTTTAATGCTAACAATAATATTATAATATAGCATACTTCATAAATTTTTATACATCTTTTAAATTTTCAAATCAGCATTCTTGATAATGTATGTAATTATATTTTCAATTTCTGGATCACAAGTACATTTCATGGCCCTTTTCAACTCCATAATCCTCTAATAGAAATATTAACAGAGAATCCTAAACTTTAAGTTGTCCAATATTTTGCTGTTTATATGTGACCTTTAACATATAACAATTAAAAGAACATCCACTATCTGTTGTATTTATTTTTAAACAAAAAATTATAGCTATAAGTTTAGGTGACATTAATCACTATAAGAAATTTTTAAAACAATATATATTAATTTTCCTTGAATAAAAAGACCTGTTTCAAGCTTTCCCATTAAAAATTTTTATGAATGAAAAAACTGTCAGAGAAGGGAACAAGGTAATTTTAAATCTATGCATGCTTAAACAAAAATTACAGGCTTGATCCTCACATTTCAACTATATTTTAATTAAGAAGGATCTAAGCAATTTTCTCATCTATGCCTTTTGATGTAATTTTATCTTATCTCGATGAGAAGAACATTTAAATATCAGTAGTTGCTGGTACTACCTACCAAACAGTAGAATATTCATGCAAAATATTTTCGAGGTAGAAAAATAGTCTATAGGTTGTCAATTGATTTGAATCTATAGAATGTTTATGAAATTATTATTTTATCTTTTCATGATATAATGATTATGTATGTTTATTGTATGTTTGTTCATTAGGATTTTTTCCCTCTAAAAACAGAAAGCATAGCTTTTGAGAATAGCAAAAGTCACAGTCATGAATAGAAAACCCTGTATAAGACTAGTGGTGGCAACACATGTGTTTCCACTTCATAATAGAAGAAATGCAGCATAGCATTAACTTTGTCAATGTCTGTTGACACCTGGAAAAATTCCAGGCATCTATTGTTGATCAATACAAAGAAGAGTCTGAAAGTAAAATACTTTTGAGAACTTCATTATACAGGTCTGACAGAAATCAATAGAATGACAGTAATTATTTTTAAAAATCTATAAGATGCAGATTTTATAATCAAATATCAATGTGGCTCTAGTTCAAAAAATTAGTCGCCTGGGTTTAACTGGATCTTTCCTGTGTTTGGTTAAAGTCAGTGCACATCTAATTATCATGAGCAACATTTCTCAAATGTTTTAGTCTCATGGCCCACTTAATTTCTTAATTACTGAGAATCCTAAAAATCCTGTGTGTATTTGGTTTACACCTATTATTTACTAAAATTTAAGCTGAGAAATTTTAAGCTAGTATTTATTGATTTAATAAAAATAACACAATTACATGGTTAGTGACATATTTTAGTGGAAAATTTCAATTTTAAAAGAGAAAATACTAATGAAGAGAATGTCATAGATATTTAATTTGGAAACAAAGAAATATTTTAATTCCTTTTATAGGTCATCTTTTGTGGTACTACACTAAAACTCAACTAATGGAAATGTCTACTTTTCCAAAGGTTAGGTCAATGTAGAATCTGAGATCATATAAATGAACCTGCTGCTCTTTGTTACATGAAAACTCATTGGTCTATCTTGTCAATGAGACACAGAGTTTAATTTGTATTAATGATTTTTACCTTGCAGATATTCTAACAGTGTCTTAAGGACACCCAGATGTCTCTGGATCACACTTTGAGAGCCACTAAACAATCACTGACTGTATAGTCAGTCACTAATTTGGGCCCCACACAAGACAGGTAATAAAGGCCTTATCATTGTACTCATTTGGAAGTTAAAAAAAAAGCAGAGATTCAACAAAGTTAAGTAACTAACCCAAGGTAGCACAGTACCAACCAATCCAGTCTGATACTGAACTCAGGTATCCTGGTTCCAGAGCCCATCCAAATCAACACACGAATATCCACAAGCAACTTCACAACTAAAATTCTCTGTTCTCCTCACAACATTCATTTCCTTGTAGGGTTCATAAAATCATTCTGATCTACTGTTGCCATGTGTCAAATGATTTGTTACGATTCACAGAGCATTTTTTCCTGTCATGTTAGGAAGGGGAAGAAATAAGATAGGAACTTATTTCCCAGTCAGCCCACACTCTAGAGTTCCTGTGGGTCTGAGGAGACGCAGCTCCCTGTCTTAACAGAAACTGTGTGAACTGCTCCTGTTCATCAATCATGGAGTGGCTGTTTACCCGTCCCCAGGTCACATTTCTCTCTACTTGGCATCTAGGTCTTCCCCTCAGCAAAGCTCAAATGGGCAATGACAGATGAAATTTCTGCTCCTATTCAGATGTGAAATTCAAACTTGAATTGGAATGTCACACAGTTGAAAAACAAACTTAGATCACTAATGGGGCACACATTTTATGCTTGATTAGTTTGTTTAATTATCCAAAATCACATCAACTATTTAATGGCCAGGGCATAAAGGTAATACCTAAAACTATATAAACAATCAGGCTCTTTCTCTCTTGTTTTCTCATTTACACATCAATTTTTGTCCAAGAGATCTTCCTACATTGTTGGGGAAAAAAGGTCAAATATAAAATATTTGAAAATTGGAAAAAATATGAGGAACAGTAAGAATCCTGAGCAGACAATATTCATTTAACAAAGAATATATGCTACAGGCTTTGCTGATCATGGAATTAAATTACTCTGATGCAGCAAGGAAATCAGAAGATAAAACAAAAAAGTAGAAATTAAAAACTAGCTTTATTGCCTTGACAAAATTAGCCAAATGTTTTAACTTGTCTATTTCAACAGAATCATTATAAAATTAATTTAATCACTTAGATTTTCCTGATAAGTCAAGTTCATTGAGATCTGGTGTTAAATCTGAGATTCCTGGACCACCAACAAAAATCGGACTCAGGAGCACCATTAATCTTTATAAATTGTATGCAGAAAAATTGTGCAGACACTTAATATTAGTTTTACTGGGAAAAAAAATCTTATAATTTTTTCAAGGCAATCCATGAACAACACTCATTAAGAAAAGCCTATTCAATATAATCAATTTGAATGATTCTATTTGATATTTGTATATTTTGTGCACACACATTAATATTAAAGAAACACTTTAATACCTAAAACCAAGCCTTTTCCTTTTGGGGACACAGCCATACTATTACATAAAAGAATGTCTATCCATTTTCTACTAAAGTGCATTCTTAGAATTGCTGGTTTGGGTAATATGTTGAGGGAAGAAGGGCATTATTTTTTACTCTTATTTTCTTTTAAAAAGGGGAATTTCTTTCTTTTATTCCCCCTACTACCAGAGATTGAACCCAGTGGCACTCTACTGCTGAGCTACATCCCTAGGCCTTTTTTATTTTGAGACATGGTCTCACTAAATTGCCCAGGCTGGACTCAAACTTATGATCCTCCTTGCCTCAACTTCCCAAGTTGCTGGGATTACAGACATGCACCACTAAGCCACCAGGCCTTAAAATAAAGAAATTTCTAAAATGGTGTCAATGACCTATTTAATTGCATATCAATGCATATTAATCATCTTTTTCAATATAAATATAGAGTTACAATAGGACATAGGCATGCAGGGAAATTAAATGCTATAATGATTACAATAATCTCTTCCTTATTCATTTAATAAAACCAATTCCAAAACTATAGAGTTCATGTTAGGAAACCTAACATAATCCTACTTCAATGATTTTAACTGTCAAATAAGAAATCATCTTTAAATATTGTAGGTAATTGTTTTAGTTTGTTTATTAGCTCCCCAGCCCTTCTTAGACATGTTTTGCAAAGCATAGTTGAGTAACAATTTCATGTGTAATGAAATAACTTTCTTAAGCCAAAGACTCATTGATTCACAAAAGAACTAACAGCTAGAAAAGCACCCCCAGCCCCACCACAGCCCCCTCTGAAGCTCCACAGCCCCCACTTATCCTTCCAGGGCTGCCTCACACTCTGCTAGGCATTTCACACATATTTTCTCATTTGTGCTCACAGCAGCCCTTCAAGAAAAAAGATTGAACAGAAGCTACATTTCAGATGAGGTGAGCAATTATTACCTAGACCTGCTTTCTGGGATGAACTGTTTTCCTGTTGCCAATCCATTCCAGAGAAAGGGAGGAACTGGTTTAACTTCTCAGGCAGGTGCATGGACTCAGAGACATTCTGTCATTCTGCTAGCATATTGGCTCTTCAGGGGATCGATTAAAAAGCAATTGAGCTATACAACCATGGGCGTAGGCTTCCTGAGTACAGAAGATGAAGACGCTCGCTCAGCCATCCATTATATTAGAAATTAGAACAGATCCATGGATGAAAAAAAGCATTAAAATGTAACAGGAGAAGAAATAAATACTATGGAATTCACAAGAGCATGATCCTACACTGTTAGAAATCGAAAACATCTTAGCTGACTGCTTTTCTTTGCACCCCTCCATTAAGGGCCAAATGTTATGTTTGTATACTTTGTTATATTCTGGATATTGTCAACATTTTCTTTTAAAAGAAGAATCAATTGATTCAGGTATGGTGCCCGGTTTAACATGTAATATGAAAACTTTTGGAAGCTCTCCTCTTGCAATTATATAAAACAAGTAAAATATTAGAATTCTTATTTGCACAAAGACAATATACCAGCTTATACTACCTTGATATTAAACACCTTTAAAAATTTTGGCTATAGATTATTAAAATGGAAGGTGTCATAAAAAAAGACAATATAGACTATAGGATATAAAAAGCTGAAAAACAAGAAAACTGTGAAAGTGAGAGCAAATTTATTGATTCTAAATGAGTTGGGAAGTGCCTGAAAGAACACGATACAGGCTGGGAAAAGATGAAAATGAGTCAGCTGAAACTCTTCTCCTGGTCTTAAATGGTTCACAGAGAATAGAGAAAGGGCTTTGAGAGTGGAGATACACACGTGCAACTGATATCCAAAAGGAAAAGATATTGTATCAATGACATGGTTGAGAGTTTGGTATTGATTCTCCATGAAGCTCAAGTATAGGTTTTGAGTCCTGCGAAGATGAAATGGATTCATGTATGAGATTGGTGATTGGTTTGGCCAATTTTGAAATTACAGACCTATCAGTAATAGTGAAGAGTTCGGGCTCTTTGGATCAATACATTACTACAATGCAGAAGGGAAATCGATTAGAATAGTGTAGCCTAATAAAAATATCCTTTGATATCAGTGTAGCCTAGTGGTTAAGAGCAGTTATTCTGAACATGAATGGCCAGCTTCTGCTCTGTCAATTATTCCAGGTCCACAATCCTTGTTTGAAACCTTGAACCCAAACCCAGAGAGATGTTGGATTTAGATTTCTTTTAATTTAATTAAATTATTTTATCTTTTTTATTTTTTGGTGGTATTGGGAATCAAACCTAGGGCCTTACACATGTTAAGCACATGCTCTACCACTGATCTCCTCCCCTTAGATTTTTTTTTTCATTTTGGAAAGAAACTATGGTGAATAATATCTCTATATATTAATACTCCCTGTACACAGCACTCAAACACATTATTTCAAAAGAACATTCAAACTAAGTGGGATAAAGGATATACATATAGCCTCCCTTTGCCATAAGTCAGACTGTTTTGCCTCTACCAGAATAGAAATCTGTGCAAGGCAGATTTCTACAATGGGCCCCAAGATTCATACCTGTTGCATGTACTATGTGATCCCCTTCCCTCGAGTGTGGGTAGGGCCAGTGACTATGCTGGATCTCACTCATGTTTTATTATAGTAGTCCCTCTTTATCCATGGGGGTATGTTCCAAGACTCCCAATGGATGCCAGACATGGCAGATAGTACTGAACTCTATCTGCTATGAATTTTTCCTATGTGTACATACCTACCTATGACAAAATTTAATTTATAAATTAGGCACAGTAAGAGATTAATAATAACTAATAAGAGCTAGGCATGTAGTACATGCCTATAATCCCAGTACTTGAAAGGCTGAGACACAAGAATTGCAGGTTCAAGTCCAGCCTCAGCAACTTAGTGACATCCTCAGCAACTCAGCAAGACCCTGTTTCAAAATAAGAAATACAAAAGGGTTGGGAGTGTTGCTTGGGTGTTGCTCAATCCCCAGCACACACATACAAAATGAATAATGACTAAGAAGAAAATAGAACAATTAGAACAGTCCACTGTAATAAAATTGCCAGCATCACTATCATTATGCTTTGGGCCATTATTATGTAAAATAAGGGTTACATGAATGTTCCTCAGAAGGGCACAAAATTTAATTTACATGAATTGTTTATTTCTGGAATTTTCCATTTAATATTTCTGAACCAGAGCCGATCATGGGCCAACTGAAATCACAGAAAGCAAAACTGCAGATAAGGAGGACCAGTGTATATAGCAAAGGTGAAGGGATTTGGGGTGGAATCAGCCTAATCATGTGTAAGCATTTAAAGAAGATCTAGTAATTAGAGACTTTCTCATAGTGAGTTTGAAGAAGCAAATCACCCTGAGTTTCACAGCTGCAAGGAAATGAATTCTGCCAACAACATATGAACTTGGAAGAGGACCCCAAACTTGATGAGATGATAAGATGCTACCTGGTGAGACCTGAGCAGAAGCCCCAGTGAGGTAGTGCCAAATTCATTACCTACACAAACTATGAGGTAATAAATGTACATTGTTTAAAGACCACAACATTGTAGTACTTGCTTATACATTGTAGAAAAAACTAATAGAAGGTCAGATCAAGTCCTGCTAGCAATTACTAACAAAAACAATTTAGCTCTTAGATATTTCTGAATTTTGGAATTGTAAATAAGGACTTGAGTACCTGTAATTATATATTAGATAAAATAATTAAGAAATTAGTTTCTGTGCACAAATTTTTTCCATGCTATGAATTTTAATTTCCTCATCTATAAAAGAAAGATAATAACACCTACCTCATAGGATGTTGATGAGAATTTAATAAAATAGTATATACATTTGATTTTAATACTTGGAATCACCATCACCTAACAAACTTATTATTAGTACTAGTATTAACTTCATACCATTTTATCTAAACCATGAATCTCAACACTAGCCATACATTAAAATCACAAGGGGAACTTTAAAATTAGCGGAGTCTGGTCCAATTCCATATCATTTAAACTGAGACCTCCAGTGGTAGATCCAGTCCCATGGCAGTTTTATTTATTTATTTACTTGATTATTTATTATTTTTGGTACTCTGGGTTGAAACCCGGGGTACTCTACCTCTGAGCTACACCCTCAGTCCAATTTCATTTTTATTTTTAAAATATATTTTGGAGCCAGGCGTGGAGGTACACACATGTAATCCTAGTACTTGGGAGGCTGAGACTGGAGGATCCGGGTTCACAGCCAGCCTCAGCTACTTAGTGAGGCCCTCTGCAACTTACTGAGACCCTGTTTCAAAATAAAGAATAATAGGGCTGGGGGTGTAGCTTGGAGGTAGAATGCCCCTGGGTTCAACCCCCAGTATCCCAGTACTGGGGATTGAATCCAGGAGTGTTCTACCTCTGAGCCACACCCCCAGTCCTATTATTTATTTATTTATTTATTTATTTTGAAGCAGAGCTTTGCTAAGTTGCTGAGGCTGGCCTCAAACTTGCAATCTTTCTGTCTCAGCCTCCCAAATAACAGGATTACAGGTATACACCACCATGTCTAGCATTTGTGACAATTTTAAAAGCCTCCCATATGGTAGTCACTCTGATTGAGAACTACTATTCTAAATACCATGTCACAGAAAATCCTGGCCTGGCGGGAGGGGGGGGATTTGGCAAGGGGGCATTTCTGAACAAATTTAACATCAAGTAGGAGTATGTCCTAATTGTTTAACTAGATATATATACCTCCCACATTACATAAACAAATTGTCATTCTTATAAATTCCTCTTATTTTAGTTCAGCAGGTATGGGCTTAGATTAATTTAGTAGGTCATTTCTTATAGTCTAATTAATCTTGAAAGAAATGACAAATCATAGGTATAGTCCCCAGAGAACTAAAGACCAACCCTTAGAAATAAAGACTAAATGCACCAAATGTCAGGCCCTTGCAGAGCACATCACTTTCTTTATACCCTGGCTAATTACCCCCTTCCACGTGGTTCCTAAAATTAATAGACTGAATATGGACCATGATCAGACTATCATGACAATAAACTGACCCATAATCAACTAGGAAGCAACCAACCTGGGACGCCATTTTGTATGGTTTCTAATTTGGAACTAAAAATAATGCTACTATGAACATTCTAGTACATGTCTTTTGGTGATTTTCTTATTTCTCCTGGAAATGCATCTAAGAGTGGAACTGTAGTATCATAGCATATGTATATATTGCATTTTGAAAGATGTAAAAATCAGTCTTGATTTAAAAACAAAAACCATGTATGCATGTTCAACTAAAACTAAAGAAGGAATTTACTGTCCAAATAAGTACAACCCAAACTTTGTACATTCTGAGACTTTATTTTTTTCTTTTCCTTTTTTTTTTTTTTTTGATGGTACTTGGGCTCAAACCCAGGGCCTCATGCATGCTAGGCAAATGCTCCCCCTCTGACCTGTATCCCTAGCCCTCCAAATCTTGTGTTTTCTTTCATGCTAATGCTATTGCAAAAGACTGTATTAAAATTTTTATTACACTGCATATGTTTTGCCAGTTTTATTTCTTCTAGAAATATACAGACTAGTTTATGTGATTAATTTATGTTATACATACATATATATGTATATGTATATATATATATATATATATATATGCGCACATATATGAGAATACCAGTATAATACGAGTATAATAAAAGCATCCTTGACTTTCTTCTCACATGGTTTAAAAAAAGGGAGAAGTTGGCATCTTAGGAAGGCCTACACTAAGCAGGACAAGTTTCTCCCTTACATAAGCTGCTTGAGGCAGGGGCAGGTCAAACCCATCTATGTATTCCTGAATGTGTACCTCTGGTACATAAAAGTCCCTGGCTAAACTTTTGTTTGTGGAATAAATGAATCCTCAAAAATCCATGTCAGCAAATGCTCCTCTCGAGATGTTCTTTTACCGAGTTGGTAGAACACTGTATAAAACTGAGGAAATCACCCTTCGGAGCCCTCCTTGTTAGTACTTCCAGCTTTAGAGCTCTGGGAACCTGACCACAGGTCCTGCCTCTCCATGGGAGGCCAGAAAGGGCTTGAACCAAAAAAGAAAAGAAAGCAAATATTTACATTTTACCCTGAGAACATAGATGGCTCACCTAAGCACCTAGTAAGTGCCATGTAACCCCAAGGTAGGATGGAGAGATTCTGCTCCAAGATGAATATAGCTCAAGTAGTGCACGAAAAGAAGCAATAGTTAACATAGGTACACCATTAAGCACAGAAGATTCCAGATGCCTCCACACATGCATATATGCTGCTACATTAACTGTGCTTGTTAAACAACTTGTATTTATCTTTTAAAATTCCTAAGAGATGTTAGAGTCAAATTTCAAACATAAGATTTGGAGAGAACCAAACACAGAACTCCAAGGCAAACCACCTCAACTTTGTAAAATTTTTAATATATTTCCCCCTCCAAAAAAAGAATATATATTACATTGTATGATAAGTAGAAATTAGTGTAAGAAGGAATGTTCTAGGTCTTATCAAAAAGTAACTCTCCATACATTTACTATGGATTCTCTCTTTCCTAGTGAAAAGAATAAAATTATAACAACATTAAAGAAACATTATCACCAAAGATTCTACCACCTTAGCTCAAGAGATATTTACATTTTTCCTAGTGTTTGTAGTCTATACTCAAATGTACATTTCTAATAAATAATGGTAATCATGGTATTCATATGCTTTTTAAAACTTACTTTTCCCCATACTCCATGATCCACGGTATAACAAAGTCTTCATAAAATTATATAATAATCTGGCCACTAGATCAATTATAATTCTAACTACTCTATTACTGTGTGACCTTTAGACTACAGGCAATATTTTACTCTTTGCTTTGGCTTTTAGCATTTTTCCTTTTTTTTAAAGCATTCCTACTTGTATTGCTGGGTATACTTTAAAATAGATACCCAGCAATAACACTACGAAGCTAAACAGTGTGTACATATTTTTTTATAAAACAAATTACTTTCCTGAATAATTCTGCCAGGTCTAAAATTTAAATGGCCAAAACATTAAAATTTAGAACAAACAGAACCCCAAATTAGGATACTATCCTTATTTTACCCATATCCATATCACACTGATGAATACCATCTACAAAATAAAGATTAGTCTGGCTACTGCTTTTCATAAAAGGATGCATATTTTAAAATTACAAATGTTTTAACAAAGAAAGAAAAGAACAAATGTTTACATTTACAGGTTGCCAGTAAATCAGAAAATTTAACCATTTTCAACAGTAAATTGAAGAAAAGGAAAACAGATTATTTTTATTGAAAATACATCATGTGCCATTCTTTGTGCCTCTCAAGTGTCATTAATTTGATGCTATAAAATAATAGCTATTGTACCCATTTTTACAAATTAAAAATCTAATATTAAGACTGGCTCAAGGTCACATAGATTCAGGGTAAAACAGAGTCTGATGTATCAGTATAATTAACTATATTCTTGAGGATATTATTTTATTTTTGACATATCATTATTGTCACAACATGAATATTTTGATGTTCTACAGTTATTACCATATATTATTTTTCTTTTTTAAAATTAGTTTGTTGATGAAAATAGTATCCATGCAGAAAAGCACATAAATAGTAAAATTAGCAAGATAAATGTATTCATATGATTCACTCATCAATAAACAGAAATTACCAATATCCCAGAAGTGTCTCTAGTGCTTTAAGTTTTTAACACCAGAGATTAATTTTGCCTTCATAGATATTTTTAATCTAGCAAAGCACTGATAATTCTTTGCAACCTTTATTCATTTAATTTCTGGTAGCTCTTCCATTTTTTTCCTGAAGATAGAAGTTCATCCCATGAGATCAAGTCAAGGGGACCTGATGAAAATAGTAATGTGGGATTGGCACTGGTTGGGACAGCCTCAGAATACCTGTCACTGACACAGACTACACTAACAAGAATGTTGTTTCCTCTCTCTGCTCTTAAAACCCTCATCAAAACCAAAAGATTATGTTGCATTGAAACTCACAGATAGTAGTTATATTCACATAAGAGGATCTATTCCTGCTTAGTTCACTACCATCTGTTTTCATATTTTAAGTCAAAAGATTTATACATAAAACAATATTATATAACTTGTCATATACTACTTTAGAGAGCAATTAACTCAAATGCTGATTATCTTTTCTAAGTGTTTAGGGTTGTTTTGATAAGGTAAGATACAAAATCTCAAATTCAATATTTTCAGTATAAATCATTTGAAATATTATCACAACTGAACAACTGACAAGAACAATTGCATATTCCACATATAATAGAATTTTAATTTTTAAAATTAAATTTATTTTAGCTGATACATAAACACATGAAAATTGTACAGTACCATGTGATATTTTGATACATGTGTAAATTGTATATTTAAATCAGGTTAAACATACGTATGTCCTTATGCATTTATCATTGCTTTATGATGAAAGTGTTTAATATCTTTTCTTCCAGCATTGTGAAATGTACTGTATATTATTACCTACAGTTACCCTACTGTGCTAAAGCACACCAGAACTTCTTCTATCTAATTGTAACTTAGTGCCCATGGATCAACCTTTCCCCACTGCTCCCTCCTATAATAAATTATTAATTAAATATATACATTCAGATATATACCTCCTATCAACTTCTTTGATTCTTATGTAGAATATAAAACATACACTGCACAAAGGGAAAAACTTTAAAAATTTATTTTCATTAATATTTAGTTTCTATGAAATAGCTGCATATTTCCCCTGATAGTAAAGTGAATCATGGGAGGAACTAGATAACTATTTTAATAAAAATATTAGGAATTAACTACCAAAAATGCATAGATATGCTATTTAACAACTTTCTACATAAAAAAGCTTTAAGTATTAGATGATATATAATTAAGATTTAGCATCATAAAACATCATATTCTTTTGTGTGTATTGTGCTGGGGATGGGCCCCAGGACCTCATGCATGCTAAGAAAGTGTTCTACCTCTGAGATAGTTCTTGGACCCACAAAATACTTCTTTTTTACTACCTTATTAATATCCCTCAACTAAAATGTCATAGATACAGAATGTAATAATTATCCAGTTTGTTCACATAAGTTATCTATTTACATAAAATAGTGGATGTCTGTCCTCATGCTAATTAATCAATCAACTGAATTTTGAAGCCACAGCCTTAGAATTTTCAAGAACATCATTTTAGAAAAAAAGACAGTTGTTCTGCAATCTTGAGAATTTTACATAATTTGACCACAAGGGGGCCATAATTATCTTTACATTTTTTAGGCAAGCCAGGTAGCAGAGATGACTGAAAATGCAATCAATCAATTCTTGACAATTAAGTAGTTAACATGAAGAAACATTTATGAACACAAAACTCAAAGTTAAATGAATATGAAACACATTTGTTTGTCCCATACATGTTACATATTTGAGGAAGGATACTTTTGCCTTCTATTGTCTCTTAAAACAGGCACATCCCTATACTTTGGGAATCATAATGGACTTATACTTTAAACAGAGCTAGTATTTAATATGATGGTTGGGGAGAAATATTAACAAAGCCATTAGTGTTCAAGTGCTGCAACTTCTCACTTGGCAAATAATGAGAGCATCTCTCCTGTATTCTAAACTAACCCAGTGACCTGAGGTGAAGCTTGAGAATGAGAAAGATTACCAAAACATGATCCCCAGGCTCCGTGAACAAACTGAAAGAGGAAAATGATGTTTAACAAAGGGATGCTTAAATTCTGTTCCTTTGTTTTTTTTAATTAAAATTATACAACAGATGGAGTGGTAAGCTATATAAAGCAACTAAACATTTTGCTCAAATATTCTCTATGGTATAATCAGCAAAATCAACTCTCTGTAGATAAAAATGTTATAATGTTCATCTCCTAAAAGACACATTCCACAGTAGTGCTACTGTAAAGTGGAACTAACCCAACTGCCCCACCAGGGGCCCTACGGAATGCTTTATTTAATACCTTCAAAAATGTCATCCAGTACACTCACCACAGGCAAATGCACTGCCACCAAGGGGAGGGGAAGCTCTTTGCTAGGCACAGGCAGCAGGATGGATCCCTGTATTTAAGATCCTGTCACACTGCCAGTAACTCATTCCACTCTCACATATCACTTCAAGTTTTGTTATACCAAAGAAGTGCTGATAAAAGTAATAACAATAATTCCCTCCATAAAAGGGGAAACGTGATGAAGGACACACTTCAAATAGTGTTATGCTCATATATGAAGTTATCAATACCAATGTCAATATTATGTGCAGGAGGAGGACAGAGAAGGTGGGATCCAGAGGAAAACACACCAGGTGCTGTGTGCATGTATGTTTCTATTATGCTGAACCTCATTATTATGTCTAATTACAATGCACCAATAGAAAAAAAACAACAAAAATGTGGAACTATGCAAATATTAACCCTTTTAAAAATATTGACAAAAGGTGTGCTGATGACCCTTCTAACTTTAAAATTTTATACCGCATCTTTTATATGAATTCTCATGATTTTATAATGTCTCGATTTTTCTCACGTTTTTCTGGAGTTTGCCTCAAATTCCAAGCACCACTGCCTAACTACCCTGCTGGTTGGGTTTTTAGGTTTAAAGACATAGTATTCTGACAAGTCAATGGGCAGTAGAAGAGGGCACAAGAACGGCCTGGGTGTACTCCTAGAACTTTTGTGTGTGTGGTCCCAAAGGTGTCTTTGTACTAAGGAAAGTGGCACTTCCAGGACCCAGTCCCCTTGTCTGTCTCATGAAGCTGAATTTACCACCTGCCCTATATATGGATGATGATGTGCTAGAAACTGTGGAAGACCTTTACATCAATTAAGCCTATTAACACTTCCAATAACCATATGTGAAAGGCTAAGAAGTGAACAGAGAGAAACAAGGAGGCCAACGTTTGGCAATAATCTCAGGTAGCAGCAGGCTAACAAAAGACACTTGTTTGTCAAGGGAAACCACAATGTGAGAAGAAAAAGCAACACAGAAGATAGAGGCGACTTCTCTAGAAACTCCTACCAAGTTACCAATAAATATCAAATTTTAGGATGTGAAACCCAACTTCTTAAGCAAAGGTTACTTTCTATCCAGACTTTAAGAGGCTCTGGATCCATTCTGTTTTGTGGACTCATTCCCTTCCAATAGAAAATGGGAGACAGGGTGATTCTGGGAGCCAGCCTGCATCAAAAACAGTGTTGATCAAGAGTACCCAGTGGTCTGGGTAGCCCAAACTGGTAGGTGCTCTCCGAATGCATAAGGAATGCATAGCAGCTTTCCTACTTGTTTTTCAAAAGACCTTCAACAAGTTGTACTTGACATTCACAAAAGAGCACATTCTCTGTGATATTTCTCTCTTTAGTTTTAAATTAAATGTGACATTCATAATTTAATCTCTTCACCAACCAATTGTAAAGCAGGAAAATTGACTTAGTAAGGATTTTCTTCACTGATTTAAATTAGAATAGGGAATTCAACCAAAGCTATTAAGAGCTGTTGTGCTTTCTTTTTAGTAGTGTTATTACATTGGGATTTTTCTAAAAGTATCCAACTTGATTATATAACAAATAGAAGGGGAAAAACAGTATTTTTAAGCTACTTGATTGATATGTTAACAATGATATTCATGTCATAAAACTAATGTACCATCTACTCTAAGTGACTTTATTCTCAATTTTAAATGTTCATATTGAGAAAAGAGGACTAAAACAATAAATAACCCAATTAGCATGAACTTGTTAAAGGAGATCTATTTTCTCAGCATTGGTTAAATCCATTTACATCTCTAACCAGGTATTTTAAACCAATTATAAATAAAAATGCTCTTTGCTTTATTGGCTCCACTTAAATCAGATACTATCCCTTGTAATAATAAAAATTATTGCACTAATTCTATGGCACTGTGCTATAATGAACATATTTTAAAGTGTCTTTTTCTATTAGCTGGGTAATTATCCAATACATAGAAATTATGTAAAACCAGAGAAATAAGAAAAATCACATCCCCATTCCTAAATAAAATTCAAAACACTAATACTAATGGTAAGCCTTCCCCCCTAAACTTTACAATTTGGAGTTAAGTCAGGAGATAAACAGAAAATCTAATTAACGATTCTAAAGCTTGCTCAGTAAATTTTTCCCAACCACAGGGTATCAGAGTTACATATGTTATTGGCAAAACATACCTACATACAACACACTGATATGTACTTCTTTCTTGTCTTTTAGGTTGATTTACGCTCCACCCCACTTTCTTCTGTGACTTTTTTCTACTGGGCTATCAGGCATAACTAGGTTGCCCCAAACCTTACTTATTTAAATAATTTATATTTTACATCCAAATTATGAACAATTTGAAAACTCTTGTTACTGTTTTGATCTCCTAATGGGATTATTTTCTAAATCCAAAGTACAGACTGCAAACTAAAACAAACATTAAATATAAGACATTTACAAACACATGGCAGATAGCTTTGAGAGAATGAAGTTCCAATATGCTACATTCCATAAGTATGCTTATACAATTTATTGAAATATGTATTCAGTTCTTTACAGTACTATGTGTTGGATACTACTCTTGATGCTTTGTCAATATCTCAAGATGAATCAGACACAGAAGTACTAAATCATTAAACACAGCACTAGTAACATGTGTGCAACTGGCAGCTTACCTAGAAACTAAAGATGTCAACTAAAAAAATAAAGAAATATAAAGCATAGCCGGGCGTGGTGGTGTACACTTGTAATCCCAGTACTTTGGGAGGCGGAGACCAGAGGATCCGGGTTCACGGCCAGCCTCAGCTCTCTCTCTCTCTCTCTCCCCCTCTCTCTCTCTACTTAGAGAGGCCCTCCGCAACTTCGTGAGACCCGGTTTCAAAATAAAGTATAAAAAATAGGGCCAGGGGTGTAGCGCGGAGGAGAACGTCCCTGGGTTCAATCCCCGGTATCGCAAAAAAAAAAAAAAGAAATATAAAGCATAGTTAGGATGATGTAAGCACTGTTTGTCATTACTGTTACAGCTGTTTACATGCTGACATTTTTTCACATGGAACCTCATATATAATCTGATTTTGTCCTCTCAACCATCTTACATTTTAGACAGAGTATGTACTATCTTCTTTTGTGGATAAGGAAATTGAAAGGTAGAGACCCTAAAATTTGTCACATAGAGTTTCATATTGAGAAGGGAATAGCATTCAAGTTGTCTCTGTGCTCAACTAGTGTCGGGCTACTATGTACATGTCCAACTACACGTGACAGACCCGCCTCTCTCATGCTGTCACCAGCACTTGAACTTATGCTAACCTTTTGAATATGCTCTCAGTTTTGAAACCTCAAGTCACATTAAGTCCAATGTTAAAGTGAACTTAAGAGAAGAGCAAAACTGCATCACACCACTGGGCATTCCCAAATACACAATGGAGCCATTAATCTGTCACATTAGGGATGGTCGTAAGCAGATGAGGTCTCAAGAGAAAAGTTCATGACCAAAGTCACTGAACTTGAAAATGCCTAAGATCCCCAAGGGTTCAACACAAATGAAGGCTACAGGCTGGGACCTCACCAAAACCATAACAAGCCTATGAATATACAACTAGCAGCCAGGGAGGGGCACATTCAGCCTTTCTAAGGTGATTTCCAAAACCTTTGCAAACTTTTCTATCATATAACATGTGTGGAGTCTGTCCTAGAACAGACCTCTCAATATTCATCGACTGGGAAATTAAATAACAACCTACTATAAAATCAATAGTTCTTTGAAAAGATTTTTTAATTTATCAGAAAATAACATACACATTTAAAACACATTGTCCACAGTTTTCCATGGTGCACAGGAACCATTTCCAAGGGTCCAAGGTTCTTAGGCCCACTATTCTTTAATATACATTTCATTTTTTTCCTATAGCCTATCTTTCATAATTTGTTGATCACTGAGAATATGACATTTTAGGTGAATTTTAGGTGTCTATTAAATATAAACCAATGGAGTTTTGTACTAAGTAGAATTTAGTTTTAAAAATATATTGATGGCAAATTGAGGAAGCATTTAACATAGCTTAAAGCCATTGCTAACAACCTCAGGAAGAGTTACTATGAATCATTTTTATACTAGCTATCAGAAAATGTCTATAAGAAGGTTTCATGTATAATATCCTTATATTCTCAGATCACAACACAGGGTCCTGACAGTTGTTAACAAAGGGTCAATGGCTATGGATCCTTAACGTTGAAAGTCCTTGTGACTGAAAACTCTTCTTGCCTTTGCCCTTAGTCCTCTACAGGTTTCATTCTCAGAGTGGATATTTTTAAAAATCAATGCTATCCATTCAAATTCCCTCTGTAGCTGTTTTTTCAAGATAAATCCAAAACTCTTTTTTTATTTCATTTCATTTATTGGTGCATTTTAGTTATACATTTTGGTAAGTGTCTGGGTATCAGAAGCATGCATGCACACATTGCTCATTTAGCCCTCCCTCAAATCCCACCCTATTCCCTCCCCCTTCCCTCCTTTCAGTGCTCAGCACAGT
>PVJS01001224.1:45801-102585 GCA_004027185.1 Glis glis
ACTCTGATAAGTTTGTGTATATACATCATGTGCATTAGTGTATTTCCCTCTTCCCCCCTCCCATCTCCCTCAGTTAGGTCACCTTCTTTGCTCAACTAAAGTTTTCTCCTTTGTCTGGAGTCCCTTCTAACTCCCATTCTCCCTAGCTTCCACATATTAGGGAGAACATCTGACTTTTCACTCTTTGTGACTAACTAATCTCACTTAGCATAATGTTCTCCAGTTCCCTCCATTTCCCTGTAAATGATGTAATTTTGTTCTTCTTTATGGCTGCATAAAATTCCATTGTGTACATATCCCATAGTCTTGTAATCCATTCATCTGTTGATGGACACCTTGGCTGGTTCCAAGTTTGGCAATTGTGAATTGTGCAGCTATAAACATAGATACACATGCATTAGTTTGGTAGTTTGGTTTCAATTCGTTCGGGTAGATGCCTAGAAGTGGTATTGCTAGGTCATATGGTAGGTTCATTCCCATTCTTCTAAGGATCCTCCACACTGTTTTCCAAAGTGATTGCACTAATTTGCAATCCCACCAACAATGTATTAGAGTTCCTACTTCTCCACATCCTCGCCAGCACTTGCTGTTGTTTGTGTTTTTAATGATTGCCATTCTAATTGGGGTTAGGTGAAATCTCAGGGTAGTTTTGATTTGCATCTCTCTGATTGCTAATGATGTTGAACATTTTTTCATACATTTATTGGCCATTTGTATTTCTTCTTCTGTGAAGTGTCTATTTAGTTCACTTGCCCATTTTTTGATTGGATTATCGTTTTTGTGGTGATTTTTTTAAGTTCTCCGTATATTCTAGATATTAGTCCTCTATCAGAGGAGTAGTTGGCAAAAACTTCTTCCATTCTATCGGCTCTCTGTTGAGGATCTTGATTGTTTCCTTTGCCACACAAAATCTCTTCAGTTTAATGAAATCCCACATATTGATCCTCATTTTTAGTTTCCTGTGCCTTTGGGGTGTTGTTGAGGAAGTCTTTACCTGTGCCTATGTGTTAAAGTATTGGACTTATGCCCTCTTCAGATAGCTGCAAGGTCTCTGGTCTGATTTCTAGGTCTTTGATCCATCTTGAATTGACTCTTGTACAAGGTGAGAAATTGGGCTTTATTTCTATTTTTCTGCATATGATTAGCCAGTTTTGCCAGCACCATTTGTTGAAGAGGCTATCTTTTTAACAGTGGATGTTTTTAGCCCCTTTGTCAAAAATCAATTGGCTGAAAGTGTATGGATTTGTTTCAGAGTCTTCTATTCTGCTCCATTGGTCTATGTGTCTGCTTTTGTGCCAATACCATGCTGTTTTTATTACTATGGCTTTGTAGTATAGTTTGAAGTCAGGTATTCTGATGCCTCCTGCATGGTTATTGTTGCTGAGAATTACTTTGGGTATTCTGGGTTTTCTGTTTTTCCAAATGAATTTAAGGACAGATTTTTCTATGCCAGTGAAGAATGACTTTGGTAATTTAATGGGTATTGCACTGAATCTGTAGATCACTTTTGGAAGAATGGCAATTTTGATGATGTTTATTCTGCCTACCCAAGAGCATGGGAGATCTTTCCATCTTCTAAGATCTTCTTCAATTTCTTTTTTCAATGTTTTATAATTTTCCTTATAGAGGTCTTTTACCTCCTTGGTAGGTTTATTCCCAAGTATTTTATTGTTTTGGACGATATAGTGAGTGGAAATGTCTTCTGAATTTCTTTTTCAGTGGATTTGTGGTTGGCATACAGAAAAGATTCTGATTTTTTTAAGATTGATTTTGTATCCAGACACTTTGCTGAATTTGTTAATCAGTTCTATGAGCCTTTAAGCTGAGTTTGTTGGATCTTCTAAGTATATCATGTCATTTGCAAATAGAGATAGTTTCAGTTCCTCTTTTCCTATTTGTACTCCTTTTATTTCCTTCTCTTGCCTTATTGCTCTGGCTAGAGTCTCAAGTACTACATAGAAAAGGAGTGGTGACAGTGGACATCCTTGTCTTGTTCCTGTTTTTAAGGGGAACTCTCGAAGTTTTTCCCCATTCAGTATGATGTTGTTTGTGGGACTATTGTATATTGCCTTTATGATGTTGAGTTATGGTCCATCTATTCCGATTCTCTGCAGTGTTCTTATCATGAATAGATGTTAGATTTTGTCAAATGCTTTTTCAGCATCAACTGAAATGATCATGTGATTTTTGTCTTTAGTTCTGTTTATGTGGTGGATTACATGGATTGTTTTTCGTATGTTGAACCATCCAAAACTTTTTAATATGGCATTGTGTTGCTACAAAATGGACAGCGGGAGGAAAATCATTTCTCATTTCTCTTTTCTGTAAAGTTTCTCTAAGCCACCAAATTACTTTCTTTTTATTTTCAAACACATTTTTTTCCTCCATTCCCTAGGTCAGTTAGCAGCAGAACTTACCTCCTAGCCCAATACAGGTAACCCTCTGTGTTAGTCAGCTTTCCATCACTATAACAAATATCTGAGATGATCAGTTTATAAATAGATAATGTTTTCTATAATATTTTGTAAGTATTTTGGCTCACACTTCTATAGGTTCCAATCTGTGATTGGCCCCATTGGTTTTAGGCCTATGCCAGTAATATATATAAGGCAAAACTGCCCACTACATGGTCAAAAAACAAAAAAAGAAAAAGAGAAAGAAACCAGGGTCCCACAATCCCTTTCAAGGGCCTGCTTCCACCCCACCCCAACCTAAAGACCCCCCACTAGGTCTTACCTCTTAAAGTTTCCACAGTCTCCCAGTAGTGCCTCTTTGGGAACTTGCCTCCTAACCATGGGCCTTTGAGGGACATTTAAGATCCAAACTATAGCATTCCACCCCTGGTTCCCAAAGGTTAATGTCCATCTCATAATTCAATATGCCTTCAATTCAACCCAAGAGCCTCCAGTGTCTGAACTGCTCCAGCTTGACTCAAAAAACCAACTCCAATGCTTCCTCCAATACTCAAGGCTAATGTAACTATGAGCCCATGTAAAAATCAAAGAAAACAAGTTACATGCTTCCAAGACACAGTGGTGGGACAGGCAACAGGGTCATCTTATTCTAAAAGGCAGGAATAGGAGAAAAATAACTAGCAGACCATCAAGATCAAAACCAGCAGGGTAAACATTAAATCCTAAATCTCCATGTCCAGTATCTAGGGTACACTGTGGCCTGGGCTCCCAAGTCTCAGACAACCCTATCCTTATGGTTTTGCTGGTGTCAGCTCACGTGGCCATTCTCTTGGGTGGGTTTGCAGGCTGCATGCAGCATCTTGCACCAGGTATTGCATACTATTGACATCTCTCCCCTCCTGCGGTCTCCTTGCAGCACTCTTACAACTTCACTACACACCATGCTGTCAGGGACAACTGGAAGGGACTCCAACCTTACAACATACTGGTGGCCTTCCAGGCTTTCCTTTGAAATTTTGTGGAAGGAAGAAAAGCCTCTATGACCCTACAATGTTGGCATCCTGCATACCTGCAAATCCAGTATCATGTGGATGACATCGAGGTCTGCACTGGTACAAGCTTTCCTGGGCCAGATTAACATGGCTGTCGTGGCCTCTGAATGCCTTACTGGCTTAGCATGAAAGAAATGGATGCCTAGGTAATTTTGAGCATTCAGGACACATAAGTTCTCTTTTCCCGAACAATTCTTCCCAGGAATGTCTATGAAACAAAATTACATGTCTACATCTCTGAGCCTGTGATAGCTGTGGCCTTGCCAATTCCTCAAATCCCCTACAAGGCATCTTTCCTCCTGTTCTGGTAGGAAGCACTTGGCTTATTTTTAATGGGTGCTAATCACTGCGCCCTCCTTGGCCACGCCTTTTTCTGGCCAAATTGTGAATTTTTCACATCTTTTTACTCTGCTCATCTGTATCCCTGATTCTCACTCTAAGTTTGGCTAAAATCAGTCAATTATACTCATGCCCCAGTCTCAATGCTGCACAGCCTTGAAATTTCCCCCATCAGATAAACTAGCCTGTCATCTTTAAGCACAGTCCCCTCAAAGTCTCTGGTCACGGGGAAAACGTATTCAAATTCTCTGGCACAGGGAGCAAGGATGGCCTCTAGTCCAATTGCCAATAGAATCCTTATTTCCATCTGCAACCTCACCAGCATAGCTTCTACTTCCACATTTCTATCTGAGCCCCCACCAGAAGCCAAGTTAAGCTCCACTTACAGCATCCTAGGTGTTTGCAAACCTGCTTCTCCAAACTTTTCAAAATTTCTCCTATATACCAACTCAAAGGCTATTCCACATCCTCCAGTGTGGCAATAATGAAGATACCACTCCTTGACACCAGTTTCCTTGGCATCCCTCAATCCAATCAAGTTGACAATCAAAATTATACATTACACTCCTTCCTAAGTGCTTTCCAGAACCATGAATGTAGTTGTCAACACTCAACTAGAGGTATCTATGGGTTTATTTTTCTATTATCATTTATTTTTGTAGTACTGGGGATTGAATCCAGGGGCATTCTACCTCTGAGCTACATCCCCAGACCTATTTTATTTTATTTTATTTATTTTTTGTGTGTGTGGTACTGGGGATAGAACCCAGGGGTGTTCTACCTCCGCACTACACCCCCGGCCCTATTTTTTTGTGCTTTATTTTGAAACCGGGTCTCACGAAGTTGTGGAAGGCCTCACTAGGTAGAGAGAGAGAGAGATAGAGAGACAGGGAGAGAGAGACAGGGAGAGAGAGAATGAGAGAGCTGAGGTTGGCCGCGAACCGGGATCCTCCGGTCTCCGCCTCCCAAAGTACTGGGATTACAAGCGTGCGCCACCACGCCCGGCTATCTTTTATTTTGAAATAGGGTTTCATTGAGTTACCAAGGACTGGCCTCAAACATGTGATCCTCCTGTCTCAGCCTCCCAAGTACTGGAATTACAGACGTGCACCACCAAGTGCAGTTTATGAGTTCTCTGAGATGAGGAATATTTGCCTCGGTACTTATATAACTTCAGTTCTTGTCTCTCTCTGTGTGTGTGTGTGTGTGTGTGTGTGTGTGTGTGTGTGTGTGTCTCTCTCTCTTTGGTAATGGGGATGGAACCCAGAAGCATTCTACCTCTCAAGCCCCAGCTACACTTCCAGCCCTACTTTATGTTTTTATTTTGAAACAGGGTCTCACTAAGTTGCTGACACTGGCTGTGAACCTGCAATCCTCCTGTCTCAGTCTCCTAAGTACTAAGATTACAGGTGGGTGCTACAACACCAGGCTTCATTACTATCTTTATGCCTATTATAGCATAGACATTCATTAAATGCTTACTGAATTTAAAACTTTTATTGCATAATGCCACACATATAGTTGGCATGTAATGGATCTATCTTTGTGGGTAGATTAGATGCTACCTGAGGATAAACATGGCAATCAGATTCTTCATCTTATTATTCTCAAAACTAATCATTATATCTGATGCATTATAGATATGCAAAAGCAATCTCTGTTGTAAGAAAGAAAGTCACTCAATCAATCAGTGATATATTGGGGTGTGGACATTCTGAGGTAAGCAGAAGACTAGAAAGTCATATGTTCCACAGATAAAAGGAAAACAGCAACATGATAAAAACTCTAGTAATAACCATGCTTATTTTTGCAACAGTATTTTAGTTAAATCCATCTCTTTTTTGCTCTACTCTCTTTAAAATAGAATAGTATCACAAGAATACTAGTTTTGACAGGAAAATAGGAATACTGACGAGTATGCTGCCAGTAAAGAGGTCGATCACATTGCTCCAAAGGACTTAGCTGAATGAAGCTATGTGCGGGTCAAACATAATAGATTTATAGTACTGATTGTCTAAATTTATGTTATATTTAGACAACTGTTCTAAAAAAAGATCAAGCCTATATGGAAGTACCATAGGAATCAGAAGTTTAGCTACAGATAACCATTATTCAATTAAATAGTACTTGTGTGGGGGGGTGGGGGGAGCTAACTGGGAGGATTGAACCCAGGGGTGTTCTACCTTCAAGTTACATCCCCAGCCCTATTTATTTATTTTTTTTGAAACAGGGTCTCACTAAGTTGCTGAGGTCCTCATTAAGTTACTAAGGCTGACTTCAAACCTGTGATCCTCCTGTCTCAGCCTCCCAAGTGTATCACCACGCCTGGCTAACAACTACTTTTTAAAATATTCAACGGACCCCACTTCCCCCCAAAACCCTTACTGCTGTAATAATGCCTCCCTTAGTTCCTTCAAGTTTCTCCTTATTAGTAATAATAGTAGCTAAAAATAATAGTCCTGCTGTATTTATTATAGTAAATTTATTATTCTCTTTAAAGAACACTTATGTAGTCCCAAAGCTTTTCATTAAAGAGATAAAGAGTAGTAGTATTCCCGACATCCATCATAAAGGTATCAAAGCCCATATCACTGAAGTTGTGGCAGAGTTTCCATAGTGATAATAAAGCAGAAGCCTAAATTATTATATAGCTTTGTCTCTTTTCTTCATTATATTAGGAGCCAATTGCATTTTCCTTTCTAATAAATTACTTTCTAAGAGGTAGGATGGCCCCATTGAAAGTAATCAGTTTATCTGCAGAATGTACTAGAACTTGCCTATGAGAATCTGATGTGTACACACACCTACCACAAACCACCACCACAAGAGGACTAGTTTTCTGTTTCTTTACACATGTACAAGATCTCAGCCCCTCTGTGTTCATTCTATGGTACATGGTAAAAGGATTAAAAAAATGAGAATAAAGAAGCAATAACTATTAATTATAGTTGTAATAACTTATAACAACTATAAGATAGTTGTAATAACTATATAGATAGTTGTAATATGTCAATAGTTAGGCAAACCTTAGCTATGAATTGACATATTAGAAATGAAGATAGCAGCCAGGCATGGTGGCACACATCTGTAATCCCAGTACTTGAGAGGTTGAGACAGGAGGATCACAGGTTCCACGACAGGTTCAGTCATTTGGTGAGACGCTCAGCAATCTAGTGAGACACTGTTTCAAAACAAAAAATAAAAAGGGTGGAGGTATAGCTCAGAGGTAGAATGCCCCAGGTTCAATCTCTAGTGCCACAAAAATAAACAAACCAATAACTAAAAAATGAAGCCAGGCGTGGTGGCACACGCTTGTAATCCCAGTATTTTGGGAGGCAGAGACCGGAGGATCCAGGTTCGCGGCCAGCCTCAGCTCTCTCTCTCTCTCTCTCTCTCTCTCTCTCTCTCTCTCTCTCTACTTAGTGAGGCCCTCCGCAACTTCATGAGACCCAGTTTCAAAATAAAGTATAAAAAATAGGGCCGGGGGTGTAGCGCGGAGGTAGAACGCCCCTGGGTTCAATCCCCGGTACCGCAAAAAAAAAAAAAATGAAGATAGCACTGAATTGACTGTGCTGAAGAATGGGCATGAATTGTAATTTCAGGTTCTCCAGATAATCTATGGAATAAGAAAAGAATCCTCCACCTCGGAGTCTTACAGAGTAGGGTTAAACCCCATTCCCGGCACTCAACCACCAGCTGCACCACTCAGGCAAATTAATTACTGCCTATGAGTCTTTGTTTCCTCCTCAGTAAAACTGAAATGACACCACTGACCTCATGAGTTAATTTTGATTATTAAAGCAAATGGCATTTCTGAAAGTAACAGGCTCTCAATCTATGCTGTATATCTCCACCTTCTTCATTCTCCTAATTTAGTATAGACAAACTTCAGGAGGATTTGAATTTCATCATGACCCAGTAATACCAGTTTAGATTTTGGGTGTCAATCTATATCTGAGTTTAGAAAACTATTAATCTCCTTTCATGAGAACACAAAACATGCAATGAACTATAAAATCTCAAAGTTGAGAGGCAATTACAAGTGTATTACTGACCTGGCAGTATAACACATCGATGAATTCTCACAAACCACATCTTCTATTTTCTGATGCTTTATGTATCATTGGCCCATCAATAAATTTACTCTATTAAATTCTTAAGGCATTCCTCACTTACATTTTACTTAAAAGGTGTTTTAATTTAAAGACTAGATTTGAGAGTAGACAAACCTTATGATTTAAGCCAGTCCTTAAAATATCTTTTAAGTTGGTCTCGGCTCTCAGAGTTAACAATTTGACCAGTTGTATACTAGAACTGATTTAATTCATGTACATATTAAAAATAATTTTTCAGATTTTCTCATTAGTAATTACCTTGATTATAAATCAGACTATAAATAGGAATATTTATTAATAGTTTACATTAATAGATACTTATTAAAATAAAACCATGTCTTCATATTACAATATTTGACCTGAATAATTTTTTTGCTTTTCTATACCATATCTTTTTCTCTATACCATAAAGTAACTGTAGAGCGAATCATGCTAATTTGGACTATATTTTTCATTAACTAAAGGACTTTAGGACCTCCAGAAAACTGTATTTCACACCTGCCTAAGGTCAGACAGCTGAAGAAACTCCAATACCCTACAATAAAATTTCAAACCTCCTGGGAATACTCACTTCATGTCTGTGGGATCAATCTGAGGATTCATGACAAAAGGGGTCTCTGGAGATCTGCTTATACCCTGGCAATCTCACTTTTCAAATCCTAATCCCCTAATAATTCTAGACTGCTTGCTGGGGAAGGGTGGGTATTATAAACAATGGAAGAGAGGGGAGGGAGAAACTAGGTCGGAAGGGCTAATGCTCAGCCACATTATTTATATGAAATTAATTTCAATGTTTAATGAAACTATAGCAATACCAACAGCATGGATTTAATATAATATCAAGCTAGTAGCAGAAATATATGTTACTATTTTTAAATCCTATAGACGTAAGCCTGCCTCACTATTCACAGTATTAGCCTACTGGAAACCTGAGTATTGGAGAAACTATAACTTTCTGGGCCACAGAGCAGAACTAAGATAGCACCTCCTCAAGCACATTTAACCCATCTAATATTGAGCTTCTAGAAGCATTCTCCAAAACTTTCCCAATTGCTTTGCCTATATAAGTAAAATCTGTCACCAAAAGAATGTTATGAGACTTGATAAGGAAAAAAAAGATGACAATGTCTAATATAGTACATGACTTTGATTAGGTACTAATCGACATCATGTGAATATGAGTATCATTAAAGTGGCAGTAAATGAATTTTATTGCCAAGAGTAGGAAGTAATAACATAGGGCAGCATATAATATACTAAAATTTAAATCAGAAATACAAAATGCTTTAATCAATTATCTGACTGATATGAGACATTATTATCCCCAACAGATTATATTAAACCATGTAAAACTGAAAAAACTTTAAACAAAGCCAACTACATTCAGTAGCCATAGGTATCATAAGTAATTCTCAAACCATAATACAGGAAAATATCTTTCTTCAAATAAAGTGAATGGATTATTTTTTATTGATTTGTTTGTTGTGTATTAAGCACATCCACATGTTCCAAATAAATTTAATGAATCAGGCTCATTCTGAATTTATTCCAGAAATAAAATGTTATAAAAGCAAAAGAATATTTTTTACATCTCATTAAACTCAAGACTGTACCTTAAAATCATATTTAGTGTCATGGCTAGGTAAAATTTATTGTACCATAAAAGGTCCATCTTGGTTTAAAGCCCCAAATCAAGATTCAAGAAACTTTTTAAAGTACTCAAAAGTTGTACATCTAACCTTGAGTTGTTATGATACCAAAATATTTTGGCATATGTTAAACAAATATTTGTACTCGAAATATCAATTTAAATTCTGCACCAAAACATTTAAAATTGAGTTGTTTTGATATTTTGCATATAATGAAATTGTCTCTAAAGATAGGTAGTATACGAAACTAAACTCTTCTTAAATACTTATCTCTTTTTTGTTTTAAGTTATCCCCATCTCCCTATGCCTTCACTATCCCCCTCCACAGCACCAGTGGCACATACCCATAACCCCAGTACTTGGGAGGCTGAGACAGGCGATCACAGGGTCAAGGCCAGCACACAGTAATTTAGTGAGCCCCTGTTTCAAAATAAAAATAAAATAGGGCTGAGGGTATAGCTCAGAGGTAGAACACCACCGGGCTCAATCTCCAGTCTCATTAAAAAAAAAAGACAACAAAAAAACACCTTTTATTTATAATACACCTTTCCAAAGAAGAGTCCTAGCTGATTTTAGTGACAGATCCCATAAAAATTTCAATTCTGTAGTACAGTTCATGCCTTGTAAACATTATTTGAAGAATCTTTACGTATGATTGAGTCATATCTTTTCCTATAATAGGGAAAATAAATCCTCAAGTAGAAGAACTGATTTGCTATCCAAATATTTCCTTATTATTGTCCATAATTATTAGAATCAAATTATTATCAAAACAGTCAACAATTACTGAATACTTACTATTTAACAAGCAATTTGGTAAGTGCTTGACAAACATTGTCTCTTTTAATCCCCACAACAAACCCATGAACAAGATCACTCTTCAGAGGCAAGAAGGCATAAGTACCTGGAGGCCAGGTAGCTGGTCTGCTCTGACACCCCACTACAGGGTACAGCCAGAGGAAACCCCACATAGTCAGACTCCAAATTCCCTACTCTTTCCCTTTATTCTCTACACCTTCAAATAGTGAAGTCACAGAATTATTTACATTCTTCTCTAGCTTTTGAATTTTTAAAAATGGATAGTGGTTCTTGTATTTAAAGGTCAAAATTTCCATTTTCAAAGGTGACCCAAAATCTCATACTGGCTTCCTAAATGGAACCAGGAACAAAGACTTTTTAAGGATTTTCAGGACTGAGCTCAATGTTTTTTTAAACAGGCTAATTTAGAGGTACAAGCCCTTTCAAACTTCACTTTGATTTGTATCTTTAAATGAGAGGGGAAAGAGATTTCATTCATTAATTAATGTGCACATTAATGAGATCATTTGTGCGTTTTATTACTTTTTCAAAGGCACTGGGTTTCTCAAGGGAAAACGTTTCACAGAAACAAAGTGTGTCCTTGTTATTAAAATTGCCATTTCTATCTCAATGGATAAATACTTAATATGTATATTCATTTATTAGAATTTTAATCAGTTTTAAGTTCATATCCTTCATGATACTAAAGGATGAATTATCCAAATCCATCCATAAATCTTCTATTTATCAAAGAGATTTCTACAATCCCATAAGACAAAAGGAAGAAAGTAAGCTTGAGAGGGAAAGGAATCTAAAATATTAATCACAATTGCATCTTAAGATAGTCTTTATAAGCATATTCTTATGTGCAAATTGAATGTTTTGGTTTAGTTTTAGTTTTCTAAAGTAAGTCAAATAATGCTAACCTTAGTTAAACTGAATCAAGTAATAACTTCTTAGACAGGTGCTTAAAACCTATGTGGAACCAACACCATGAGCAAATATTTTACCATCAGGGGAAATAAAAGGAAAGTGAAAGTTAAAAAGAAAAAAGAGAGAGAAAACACAGAATGTTACAATCACAGAAGAGAAAAAAAAAAGATAAGCCTAGCATGGCAGTGCACTTTTGTAATCCCAGTACTTGGGAGGTTGAGACAGGAGGATCGCAGGTTCGAGGACAGCCTCAGCAACTAGTGACACTCTAATCAACTTAGGGAGACCCTGTTTCAAAATAAAAATAAAATAGGGCTAGGGGTATAGCTTGGAGGTAGAAACCCTTGATCAAGTGTTCTCTTTCATATTTCCTCCATAGAGAATAAGGCTTAAATTATTTTAATGTATTCCCATATCCTTCATCTTATTTGATCTTCACAAGTACACTGTGAGGGGCTTCCATATATTTTCCTTGTGTTATACAAAAGGAATTTACTTTTACACAATGTCACATATGGAAGTGGGTGGCAGAAATAGAGCCACCGGTAAATCATTTTATCAATTTGTTTTGAAGTGTGTCCTTCGCTTAAGAATATGTGTATACATGTGTGTTAAATCAAGATCTCATTATTGTTATTATGTATCTATTCCCTTAAAAAAGACTCTCTTGGGTAGTCTCTTCTCTTGTTAAGTTTTATTTACATACTAGAAAACTCTGATATGGAAATTGGAGACAACAATATTCAGTGAAATTCAAATGCAAAAGAAACTTAAAGAAATGCTCAGAAGTAAAGAAATACAAATAATGAAAACGTAATGCTAAATAATAGAGAATTTTAATTTACAAATGTGATTTGCATGTGCATTCAGATAACATATAGATCTCTTAAATAAGATGAATCGCTGAACTAAAGAGGCACAGCAGTATTTCCAAAGTAGCTGAAAAGTTGCGATGAGCATGACTGCCCAAGTCATAAATGCACAGCAGTGTTCTATTTATTTCATCCTGGGTAAGGTGCATAGGGCATCTATCTCCTTGAAAACCTGATAAAGTGGACCCTAGAGATCTGTGCTAAAGAGTGGCTAAAGATCAAGTCATTAAGGCCACTTAAAAATCTATGTTTACAAAGTCTTTTCCTAACAATCCCAACTTTCCAACTTTAACACAAACATAAACACAATTACTAGTATCATTTTAAAATGTATAATTTTAGCCGGGCGTGGTGGCTCATGCTTGTAATACTTTGGGAGGCGGAGACCGGAGGATCCGGGTTCGCGGCCAGCCTCAGCTCTCTCTCTCTCTCCCCCCCTGTCTCTCTCTCTACCTAGTAAGGCCCTCTGCAACTTTGTGAGACCCGGTTTCAAAATAAAGTATAAAAAAAATAGGGCCGGGGGTGTAGCGCGAAAGTAGTTGCCCCTGGGTTCAATCCCCGGTACCGCAAAAAAAAAAGTATAATTTTAACTATATTCTGCTTCTACAGACAATTGCAATGGCTTTCCATCAAAGTTGTTGATCATTACTGCCTCCCACACTTGTAAAAAGTAGAATAAAGTAGAAAATGTAGCAATGGCTCAGTGGATTTTCTAACAAAGCATAAAGCATCCTTCAGCATGTCCACCAAGATATGGCTCAGCACTGATACCAAACCATAAATACAACATGTTGCCTGTACAGCAGGTCCATGGTAAGACTTAACAGGCCATGGAACATTAAGGTATCCCAGTGTGAGTGTGTCTTATCACCATCATCACAAGTAAGGCAAAATAATCTGAATTCCCTTGGGCTTATAACCTACTCAGCCCTGTGCTGATGCATAATTTGTTTTTGTCTTGGATAAACCCCTGGATAATTCTCGATTCTTGCAGATGTCTCCACTACAACTTTGAAATTCACCTTTAATGGCTTCCAAGAGAAACAAAACCTTTCAGTTTGGTGTTTCCAAAGATACATGAAAATTCTAGTAATGAAATAACTAAACACTATATACATATATATATGTATACATATATATATGTAGAGGGAGAGAGAGTAAATATAGTAAATATATTTATATTTACTTAAAATACAAGTATATTTATTTATAATATACATACACTATTTATTTATAATATTTAATATATTTAGTATATTTTATTTTATAATAAATAATAAATTCATTTATAATATGCACATATTTACTATTATAATATACATGTATTTACATAGTAAATATATATGTATTTTATATGTACATAGTAAAAATATATGTATATATATTTAGTATATATGTATAGTAAAACTCATGAGAATGCTCGTTTATGAATAAAAATGGAACCCCAAATTTGGGAAAAAGGCAAGTATTCTTAGAAATTCAGTAATTGACAATATTAAATATTGCAAACACATATATACACATACATACACACAAAGCTTAGAAAACTCGTGAGTTTTAGAAAATGTACTTTTTAATTTTTATTGGCATACTGTAATTGTACATGATAATGAGATTCACAGTGATACATTCATATATGCACATAACATTGTTCTGTTTCCTTCCCCTTACCTCTCCTCCCCTCCCCTCCTTCCTCCCGATCTTTTACACTCTACTGGTCACTACCCTAGTTTTCATGACATGCCTTTCCTTTCCTTTTTTCTCTGTATCTTCCACAGTATGAGAGAAAACATGAGACCGGTGATATTTTTTCAGTCAGGTTGATCTCACATAGCATGATGTTCTCAAGTTCCATCCATTTTCCTGCATATGACATAATTTTGTTCTTCTTTGTGACACAATTGTGTATATATAACACATTTTCTATATCCATTTATTTGTGGTCGAACAATTGTGTTGTGAACACAATTCACAACATCCATAACTTGGATGTTGTGAATTGTGCTGCTATAAACATGCACATGCATGTATCACTATAGTATTCTGACTTTCAATGTTTTGTAAAGATACTGAGGAGTGGTATAGTTGGGCCACATGGAGGTTACATTCCTAGTCTTTTGAAGAACCTCTATACTGATCTCAAAGTGCTCCTAATAATTTACAATACTACCAATAATATACACGTGTTCCCTTTTCCCCCCACATTAAAAAATCTTAGCACACTTGTAATCCCAGTACTTGGGAGGCTGAGACAGGAGGATCACAGGTTCACGACCAGCCTCAGCAACTTCATGAGTCCCTCAGCAACTTAGTGAGACCCTGTTTCAAAATAAAAAATAAAATAGGGCTGGGATGTAGCTCAGAGGTAGAATGCCCCTGGGTTCAATTCCCAGGACAAAAAAAAATATATATATTACCCGGAGAACACCATGTTAAGTGAGATTAGCCAGTCACAGAAAGTGAAGGGTCACATGTTTTCTCTCTTATGCAGAAGCTAGGGAGTAATCGGGATACCAGAGGGACTTCAGATAATGGAGAAGAAACTCCAGTGGAGCAAGGGAGGGAGTCTAGGGAAAGGGGCTGGAGGAGAAGGGGGATCAGTGAAAGAATCACTTCCATTGACAGTGTGTACATATGTGAGAATACCAATGTCAACCTCAATATCTTGTATGGGAAAGGGGGGAGTGGGGAGGGAGCCGGGGAAAGCCCACCAAGTGCCTTGTGCATATGTGTCACTATCACTATGAACTACATTATGATGTGAGACTATAATGCACCAATAAAAGTATTTAAAAAATTTTTAACAAAAAAGCAAACAGCCCAATCAATAAATGGGGAATTGAGCTAAACAGACATTTCTCAAAAAAGAAAATACAAATGGTCAACAAATACGTGGAAAAAAAAGTTTAACAATCTTAGCAACAAGGGAAATGCAAATCACAACTACACTGAGATTTCATCTCACTCCAGTAAAATCCACTTTAAAGAGAAGGTTGCCAAGACTTCATTTTCACAGATGAGAAACTGGTAACCTCAAAGAAAAGGTACATGTGTGTTTGTAGTGTCCTATAAAAGTCCTGGCAGCTGTCACCAGCTTTGAGAAGCAAGGGAGACGAGATGTTCTGACAGAGTACAAGTAGAAGTTTCAGGACTCCCAGCCATATTACCTTGCTTTCTCTTCTTTTATATCTCTGGGAGATTTTAAAATGAAGAATATGATTTTGAAATTATAAAATATGTTGCATAATTTATTTTACATTAAACTACTCATCTTTTTAAAGCCACGTTTGGATGTGTGGCTGTGGAAGTGAACGTGGCAATGCCTAACACTCCTCTCAGGCCACTGAGCTCAGCTCCAAATCAAGTATTGCTGCACTGGCTGTCACTGTCATGGAAACACAACTCGGATTGACTTTAAGATACCAGGTTGGCAAAATTGTTTTTATAAAAATACATTTTTTTATGGGCCGGGCGTGGTGGCGCACACTTGTAATCCCAGTACTTGGGAGGCAGAGACCGGAGGATCCGGGTTCGCGGCCAGCCTCAGCTACTTAGTGAGGCCCTCCGCAACTTCATGAGACCTGGTTTCAAAATAAAGTATAAAAAATAGGGCCAGGGGTGTAGCTCAGAGGTAAAATGCCCCTGGGTTCAATCCCTGGTACCGCAAAAAAATATATATATATAAAATATATATTTTTTTAACTCAAAGGAGAGAAGCTCCATAATGATTTTCACCTAGTTTGTCAATTTTCCTTGGGATAAATTAAGTTGGAGATTTTTTAACATTATAAATCCATTATTCAATAACCGAGATTTGGAAAGAGGTAAATATTATATAAGGAATAAATCTGCATTCTATGAAATACAGAGGGGAGAGAGGCTCTAAGCTCTTCAAACATCCACTTCAATATTGGATAAGAAGCAGCCAAATTATTCTATTTTAGAAAAAATGGAGCCAGGAAGTAACACAGATGAGTGAAAAGGCCCAGGTATAAGCAGTGGGTACTAAAGAGAATATATATTGCCATCAATGTAACACCTTTAGAACACCAAGCATGTCAGCAAAACATGTCTACAGGTGTTGCACAGGCTTGTAGAGCCCAGTGGTAACTCTATTGTAGATCCTAAGTTTCCAAAGGTTACAGCTGTGTGTATAAATAATAATTACCACAAAACAATGACAACAATAAAGGATTTCATGCCACAGAGGAATGATGCCCACTCAGTAGCCAGGCACTCGCTTTGACTGATTTTCTAAACTGCTGGCAGGCTTCCATACAGCCTCCTGTATCTCCCATGAGAGTTCTCTTCCCTAATGGCCCTAGACTGATAATTGGGGTCAGAAGCACTTCTGGTGACCTGAGAAGAGAGGGAAGCGCTCTGGTACACCCAGCAACTGAACCTAGGTTGACCTTACTTGAATTGTGCTGTTTATTTTCCCCAAGCACTTTGTCTCACATATTCATTTAAAACAGGATCTTGATAATTATGAAAATGAAAAAGGTAATATCAAAATCCAAGTTTTCTTTTTCACAGCTAATGCTCTGAATAAGTGAGTGATTTATTTTCAAATTAATTGAAGGTGACATTGTGAACCCCAGTTAGTAATATTTTTCTTGCACCTGATGCATTTGAATCATGATTTTTTTTTGTCAGTTTCATTTGTTGAGCATGGTGTCAGAATGCACCTGCATCTCAATTATAAAAACCAGCATGGATGTAGCACATCAACATCCTGCTATCGTACCATTCGGTGATTCTTTGGACACACCTATCCGAAAGATGCTCAAGTGAGAGAATGGAAAAAAATTCCCCTTAAAATTCAATACAGAGGCTTTGCCAATGTGTCACAGGAAACAGAGTAGAAACACTATAGATACAAGAGGGGCATGAATACAAGGGGCATGTAGATACAAGATGCTAGGAAATGCTTCAAAGAGAGTTACTGAGGAGTCAAGTCTTAAAGAAGAAATGGTGGCTAGGCATTTGAGGAAAGTAATTTGATGACAGATTCTATTTATAAGGACTTGTAGGACAAAAGAATTTTGTGGGAATCAATAAATACAAGATGAACCTGGGGATTCTCTGCAGGATTAGAGGGCTTGGTAAAACAGCAAATGTGGGGACTGGAGATGAGAGCTAAGAGGTGTGAAGAGGAGGTAAAGACTAATTTTGCCTTGCTAATGAAACCATTTCCTTGGCTGACCTCTTCCACACTTTGGTGTTATCTTTAACACATTGTCTTCATCTTACAAAAGGGTTGACAACAGAGCTGAAAGTATCCTTGCTTTTCCATCCAGTAAAAGAATAAGTGTCATATTCTCACAACCATCAAAGTTCCTAAGTCCAGCTATTGAAAAACCCTTGATGTCATCTCTGTCACCAGGCATGTGTCTTGTGCTGATTGGCCTGGGCAGATTTTACCTGCAATCCTGAACCACACTGGCTGAGCACAATCAGAATGTGTGCCTGAAGCTGAGCCCAGGATCCATCCTTCTTAATCCTATCTAAACCTTATGGCTCTCACAACATGAGAGTTTGGGAAGGGCAAAATTAGGGAAATGAATGGTGAGCAGGCAGCCAGCAAAACTGTCTCCACACCTCTTCTGTAATTTTGGCGCATTTTAAAGAAGCTTTATAATATTATGTGGAGAAAAAAAATCAAAAGAAAGCTGACCCTATAAAAACATATTTCCACTGTGGGAAAGTATTTTGTTTCTCAAATGCCATAAAAATAAAAACATATAATTTCCTACTGATATACCCTGAAGATTATTCCCCTTTCTACTTCATCATGTAACTTGGTACATACAAGACGATTCGTAGAGATCCACAGATAAAGGCATTAATTATCTTCTGAGGGTGATCATTATTCTGGAAAGAGTCTAGATGTCCATTGTTATTGCTTAACTAATGATTTTATGTGTTACAGATTTCAAAATTTAACAAACATTAACTTTTTACTCACCATTACATAATGAGACATTTTATTTTACTTTTTTATTTAGCCTTCTGGTTTCAGTACATAGCATTCTTCCAAAAAATTAAATGTTAGCTCTTTTGTGTGTTGTTTTTTTTCTTGAAAAGATTTTACAAGTGCTTTGGTTTACTGGTAATTTCAAACATCTGTCATTTGAAATATTGCTTTCTACCAATATCATTTTCCCCAAGGACAATAAGCAACAAAAATCACTTACACTTTGCCACAATAATATCTCAGTACTTGATTTGGATATTTTTAGTAACCTCTTTTCCAGATACTTTTAAACATTAAGAGATTCTATTGTACATATGTATCTATTTGCTTAAATAAACAAAGCCAGGAATAATAAACAATCATAAAAAAGAGTCAGATATCTCTATCTGAATTCAAAAACCATTAAGGCGGGGAACATAATAATGTTGGTTTCTCATATTCTGCCATATATCCTATCTCTCAATGCCATGATGTAATAAACAAAGTACTGAACAATATTAAACAAAGCCAGAAACCACCTGCTTCTGCCACCTGACTAATTTCCACATTTTTAAAGGGTTTGTGTAATGATCAGCTTACTAGCACCTCAAATAAATTGCTACTTCAATATCGAAAAACTAATAGATTTTTAAATCCTGCTCTAAAAACAATCACAAAAGGAAGCATAAAGGAATATTTTGAGAATTAGAAATTATCTGTGCCTTTTTTCTGGGGGGGAGCAGGTACTGGGGGTTGAACCTGGGGTCGTTCAACCTTCAAGCTATACCCCCAGCTCATTCGTTCGTTCGTTCGTTCTTTCTTTCATTCATTCATTCATTCATTCATTCATTCGATTTACTTTGAAACAGGGTCTTGCTATGTTGCTGATTACCTTGCTAAGCTGCTGACACTCAAACCTGTAATCCTCCTGTCTTGGCCTCCCAAGTACTAGGATTACAGGCATGCACCACTGTGCCCAGCTTAGAAAGTGTCTGTATCTTGATAGAATTATGTATTACCTTAAAGCATCTGTCAAAACTCACTGAATTTCACACTTAAGACCTCAGCATTTCACTATATTGTACATCAAATTAAAAACCTATATGCAAATATATGTAAAATAATTAGAAAGTATATGTATTGTTGTGAAGTTGTAACTAGATCCTTGTAAAGCAACCACTCCATTATTCCAAGGCTTGTGTGAGTGTGAACAGCCGAGCTATAATGTTCTGATTTGTTTTCTTTGTTGCCTTTCTAGGGTATGTAAGTGATCTGCTGCCTCCATGCCCTCTTCCAAGAATCATATACTGAGAACACATTTTTCCAACCTTTCACATGTCATACATTAGACTCAATAAAATAACTCCCAAGTAGAAAATACCTCTAAGCCCATGAGCAATCACACAGCAGGAGATGGGGCAAGAGATAGGAGGCCCCATCAGAGGGAAGTCCTTAGCTTCCTGAAGCTGACATTTAAGATTTTTTTGTCAGTACAGTTAGTTGTAGAACTTCAAAGGACACAGGAGATAAAGCCTAGCAAGTCATCACTTTATTCTGTACATGATCCATGTACTTTTCACGACCTGCATTTGAATGCACTTCATTCTTGATCAGACATTTACTGTATTTTTCTTATTAGGTAGCACAGCAATAACTGTTTTCCACATACATCTTACCCTATCTTATTTTTTTTCTAAAATGAGAATGTAAGTATTCTTTGGAAAAGACAAAATTTTAATACACTATCCCCCTCCCTTTGCATTAACAATAACCATTAACATTTATAGTATCACTGATGATATGCCAAGCATTTGACACTGTTTGATGTGGTCCTCACAATGGTGCTCTGAGGTAGTCTTTCTTGTACTATTTTTCCAATCCGGATCATAAAGAAAAGAGAGGTTAAGTTACTTGCTGTTAGTTATATCTAGTAAGTAGTGGAGCCAAGATTTGAAAACTGGCAGGGCTGCCAGGCCTTCTCATGACTCAGTCATCTGTATTCCTTCTCTTAATTAAACATGTATTTAATGCTCATTCATTTAGTGTATATTCATTGAATGTCTACTATACTTATCAATGAAGATACAGGATTCCTGATCTCACAGAGTTACAAAATACTAGGTGTTACAACATTAGAAAATATCATGGCAGTGAGATAAGAACTAAGCTGTTGAAAAGAAAAAAAAAAAAAGGAGGGAGGGAGAAAGGAAGGAAGGGCGGCAGGCTAGCTTAACCCAGACACCAACTGATAGCTTTAGGGATGGTTGGGGGACAGATAAGAGAGACCAAAACATAGGAAGGTTTTGTGGAGAAAACCCAATTTTAACGATGAGAAATTAACCAGATGAGGAATAAACTCATATTTAAAGGTCAGGCACAGAATATGGACATTCAGGGCAAAGCAAGTGTGAGTAGATTATAGAGAGAGGTAAAAGGAACAGAGGAGAAGACGGGCTTATGCTGGAATGTAGGTTCCATTTGCCTTTGAAAATAATTTTGGTGTCCTATGAAGGGAATAGAAATGATTATGGAATCTGGGATAGAGAAATGAATTAAGTTTGAATTTGGAATAGATGATTGTAAGTAGTGTGGAAAATGAATGGAATCCAAGGGCAGCGAGAACCTAAAGGAAGAAGGCCATTAGAAACACTGGTCAGAAATGACCAAGGCAGGCTGAATGAGCAATGTGTGCATGTATGATGCTGCTACCCTGATGGGTATCAAAATGTATAATTACAATGTACCAACAAATGAATATATATAAAAAAAGAAACGATCAAGGCAGCAACTGAGGCAGGTATGAGAGCCATAGGGAGACTTCTGAAATTTGCCTAAAAGCAAAAGCTGTTTAAGAGAAAGGAGGGAGGGAAATATGGATCATTATAGATTGTGTATAACACCATGTTCAAGAACATTAATAAAAAATTATTGGCTTTGAAAGATGGTGTCATTTTACAAGAAAATCTAAGATACCGAACCGATAAATATCTTAATACACAAAACTAAGATAACACAAAAGAATTTGAAAAGACGTAAAATATTTGCATACAAAATATATTAATGTCGCAAATGGTGTTTCATGTAGAAGTCTTTTTTGTGTGTGTGGTATCAGGGATTGAACCCAGGGGCATTCTACCTCTGAGCTACACCCCCAGCCCTATTTTTTTTATCCTTTATTTTGAAACAGGGTCTCACTAAGTTACAGAGGGCCTCACCAAGTAGCTGAGGCTGGCTGTCAAACCTGGATCCTCCAGTCTCAGCCTCCCAAGTACTGGGATTACAAGCATGTGCCACCACACCCAGCAAAATGGTGTTTCATCTAGAAGTCTTATATGATATTTTTCACTTAATAAATTTCATGGTCCCATATAATGTACTTCATCACATGATTTTTTACATTAAAAACAAAATACATTTTATATTTATTATCCAGGAACTTAGAAGGGTTTAGAGCAAATTCCTTGAAGCAACTGAAGCTTGAGTTTAGTTGGTTCCCATATGGCTAAGAGACATGAGGTCAAAATATTTTTAAGTGGCAGATTTTTTGGAAAGAAGGTCTATTCTTCCATAACAACTCAGTTTGATTAGTTTCACCCATCCCTAGACTCTGTGCTTGAGGAATGTTTCTATTCTGATTTTAAAACAAACCAACATCCAAAATTGATGTCACCCACAGATCATTCATATAAGTATTCATTCCAATTTTAATAAGGAAATACAAAATATAATTTTGCTTGACTACTGACTAGAGAACCATTAAAAATTATACATCATTAAGGGTTTAAAAGAATCACATCCTCTCTCCCCGCTGACCCATCTCATCTATGCCATTTAATTTGGTTAATTTTATTATGTCCTTCCAAAAGTAAACGTAAAACCAACAAAACAATCTAACATTTAGTGTAAATCCCTTGGATGTTGTGTGTTTTCCACAAATGTGCTTAACAGGGAGAAAGTGCAGTGTCCTAACGTTTTTAACAGTGGGGGAAAAAAGCCATAAAAGGTTGCTTGTTTTCATGTACCTTTTATTAGTTCACTTTTCTTTAAACTTTCATTTGTTTAGCCTTATTATCTCCTTTTCTCTTCCAGCTTTATTGAGGTATAATTGACAAATAAAACCTGCATAGATTTCAGGTGTACATGTGAAGATTTGATATGCATTTTGTAATGATTATTATAATCAAATTAATTCACACATCCATCCTCATCCACAGTTACCATCAGCCAGTTTTAAGTGTCATCCTATTATTTCTTTCTTTCTTTTTGTTTTTGCAGTACCGGGGATTGAACCCAGGGGCGTTCTACCTCTGCGCTACACCCCCGGCCCTATTTTTTATACTTTATTTTGAAACTGGGTCTCACGAAGTTGCAGAGGGCCTCACTAAGTAAAGAGAGAGAGAGACAGGGAGAGGGAGAGAGAGAGAGAGAGCTGAGGCTGGCCGCGAACCCAGATCCTCCGGTCTCCGCCTCCCAAAGTACTGGGATTACAAGCATGCGCCACCACGCCCGGCTTATCATCCTATTATTTCTGTTGCTAATTTTTGAGTGGCTTTTTGATAGAAACTCCAGGTTTAAGACCTAGCAGTAAAAGCATTTACAGCCCTGTAGGTCGTATGGTCTCTCTTTGCCTAAATAAGTACATCATTTTCAGAGCTAGCAATATAGTACCAGTGATATGCTTTAAAGCAATCAATCATTATCATTAAGTAGAACATCCCATGTAACACTGCTAATATCTATAATGTGCTTTCATTCATCTTGTTTTTAACATAAATAAAGTACAGATACAGGCTGTGGGGAAAACTGGCTTAGAATGACTTCATAGAGTAAAATGTGGACCTTGTTTAAGTTACTGCATTCCAGAGTTGGGCCTTCAGCTTTATAGATTTAGAGTTCTGGTTTCATCAATACCCTTGCAGTAGATTCATCTCTCTGGTGAGTGAATATAAAACATTCTACATTTATTGCATTTGAAAAAATCCCAAATCACTAACCTATAAGGTCCTACTTAGTCTGACCTTTGCCTAGCTCTTCGGCTTTACCTTATCCTACTACCTTCCTTTCTATACTAAAACTAGCCTGTTCAGATCATCTGGCTTTCTCTGCTTGAGAAACTGTTCTTCTCTCACTTGCTAAACAAATGTTTCTAACCTTTAGTTTCTAGCTCAAATGTCACCTCCTCACTCCGGTCTTAGCTGCCCCTCCCTACCCACCAAGTCACTCTGTGTCATGTTGATATTGAACCAGGGATACTCTACCACTGAGGATATTGAATCAGGATATTGAACCAGGGATATTGAACCAGAGATGCTCTACCACTGAGCTACATCCCCAGCCCTTTTTGGTTTTCGTTTTGACACAAGGTCTCCCTTAGTTGTGCAGGCTGGCCTTGAACTTGTGCTCCTCCTGCCTCAGTCTCTCGAGTTGGTGGGATTAAAGGCTGTGCAACCCTGCTGGCCCTCCTTTGTGTTTTTCTCAATGTGAATGTATCTTGTTCGTCTCTCCACTCTAGAATATAAGCTTTTTAAGGACAAGCAACTTGCCTGTTTGTTCATATATATCCACAATACACAATAAAATGTGTCTCAATAGTGAATTCTTGATTAATATTTCATGAAAATATTTCATTGAAAAAAGTTAACCCAGTTCAAAAGACTTTCATGATACAAAACTGTCAATTGATAATGGGAAAATTGATTTTCTTGATTACAAGAGAATTTAATATATGTGTTATCTCCACACAAGCAGTAATTCTTCACAAGTAAAATGATTAACAAACAAAAAATGTTTTTGAGGATGTAATTTGAATAAGGAGCCTTAGATGAATCAGAGTTAATGGACTGGTGGCTTAAGTCTGTGGAAGAGCACTTGCCTAGCATGTGTGAGGCCTTCCAGCAGTGCAAAATATAAAATAATAATAATAATAATAATAATAATAATAACAACAGAAATAATTAGAATATACTGGTGGCAAGAACAGTACCTAAAAGTCAGACCAATGGCTAAATATCCCCTTCTAGAGGCAACGATCATTCACTAACAACTGTTTTCTCTGATTTCCCTTCTTAACCTGAGTTGCAGAACAACTCCCCTTCAGATTGGTGTTTTCATACTTTAAGTAAATTGATACATTCATTCAGTTACCAAGGCAGTCATTCTGGATCACCTGGAATCATGCATCAATATTCCCATTATATATATGCCTATGCACCTATGTGTATGAATTAAATTTTGACCATTAGAGTTTTATCTTTCCAAGTTTTAGAATGCTTCAACTCTAGCTGCCGGGTACTGTCTAGAATATACAAATGTATAAATTCATTCTTAGCCTATGAAATTCACTGTGTATGTTATATAACACATTTTGCAAAAGATTATATTAACTTTGACCATAAAGTAAAACAGATTTTGTAGAACACGTTATCATTGTATGCCTATATTGGTACAGGAAAATATAGATATATATGGCTATTTTAAATATTTAGTGTATACATAAAAGAAGGAATAAAGAGTAACAGTACAGAATTATGAGAACTTTTGTGTGTGTGTGTGGTACTGAGGATTGAACCCAAGGGCATTTTACCTCTAAGCTACACCCCCAGCCCTATTTTATTTTTTTATTTTGAAACAGGGTCTCACTAAGTTGTAAAGGGCCTCACTAACTTGCTGAGGTTGTCCTCAATCCTGTAATCCTCCTGTCTCAGCCTCCCATGTACTGGAATTACAAGTGTGTGCCACCATGTCTGGCTGATGAGAACTATTTTTAAAGAAGGGTTGAATATTTCATGATGAGTGTATTGTCTTCTTAATAAAACCTTAACTTATAAATTAAGGGTTGAGGGTAAAGAAACTTAATCAAACTATCTATTAGGGGTACTACAATAAGATTATTTTGACAAATGAAAAGTACGAAGTAAAGTAATATGAATGTCTAAGGCATTTAAAATTTGAAGCAAAAACATTTCAACTAAGATATATTGCACAAAAAAATGACTTACTTGGCAAATGCTCTGCTTACACTCTCATGACTACAAATAATAGGTTATTTCACAAGTTTCCAAAACTTAAACATTTTACTCAAAATATGTGTTTAGATTTCTTTAGAGATGAAATCCGTGATGAAGCTGGTAGCAAGGAACATAACCTGAATTGCTATTATAATGTGGAAGGGTTTTGTTTGCTGCTAATGCTACCCAGATTGTACTACAATGTTTTTATTTTTTGTGTATGTGTCAAGATCTGATACTTTTCATTACAAAGAAGAATAAAGCTTCTGTGAGCTTCAGTCAAGGAAACAGTTCATTTTCCCCTCTGTTGTGAGACTGAGGACAGTAGCTTATGTAAGGCATTTCAGCTGAGCAGATCTCTGCTCCTGGAAAGGACTGGCAAGGAACCCAGACAGGATCCTGGCACCCGGCCCACAGCAGTCTATATTTTCACCACCAATCATATACATTACCCCTGTCTTGACACTGAAAACACATATTCTGTGCCAGTCATCTATTTTCAGGGACAATGCATATGCGTCTTGATTTCCATTTACAACTGGCAACTCAATCTACTGAATTAAATCACACTCCTCATTTTGATTCAAAGCCAATGTGGTAATGCCTAAAATGTGAACACAGACACTGGATGGAGAAAATAAGATCACAATAAAAAAAAGAAGAAGGAATTAATGAGAGTAAGAATCAACACTCCAGCACTATGTATACCCTAAAACAGGTTGTCATGGCAAAATAATCACAAATATGTCTATCCTCCTTTCTCGGGATTGTATTATCCTCTCATTTATGAAACTAAGTTGGTTGGATATAGTAATTATTAGGAATCTGGATTGTCTCCCACATTAGAATATACTGGTCTGTGAAAACTGAAAATCTTGGAAACTCTGGCAATAAATTTGGAGGTAAAGTAAAAGAAAGAAGAAACATGGGCTAAAAAGGAATAGAGAGTTTAGTAATATTCATTTTGCTTGTAGCTTTGTCTTCTTGGGAGAGATCAGAGCACTTATAAGCCCATAAACTTTGAAGAAGGAGCCAGCAAAGTGGGAGATTAAAAATAAAATACAGCAGTAATGGCTTGTGAAGGGAGACCCCAGCTTGGAAGAGTTGAAAGGCAAATGCTTTTGAAAGCAGATGAAGCCATTAGCTTCCAGCAAAAGAAAAGATACTTTTCCCAGACTGGAGAAGTACAGGTGGGTAGAGATAAAGTTTAAAGATAATGGATGTGAAAGAGAAAAAAATCCAGTACTCTACTCTTAGACAACTAAAGTAAATCAAATCATATACTTATGTGTGTGGGGGGGAAGGGTACTAGGGACTGAACCCAGGGACATTCTACCTCTGAGCTACACCCCCAGCCACCTAAGTTGCTGGCTGGCCTTGAACCTGTGATCCTCCTGTCTCAGCCTCCCACCTCCTGGGATTAGAGACCTGTGCCACCACACCCAGCTAATCAAATACTCTTCATTCTAAAGAATATATACTCAAAATTTATTTTCCTTCTTTCCATTTTCATCAGACTATGGATCTGTTTTTACTTACTCCTTCTCCCCAGTGAGAGAGCAGAAAAATAAGTTTCAAAGAAATAGTTCCTTTGCCAACATGAAAACATATGAAACTGCCCAGTTCAATGGACAAGTGCACACACACCATTTTCCTTAAGAAAATTTCTTAAGGAAATTTCTTAAGGATATTTCTTCCTGTGAACATTCCTAGGAGGCCTACCATCAGAGCCCACTCCAGCCTTACAAAAATTTCACTGGGTCATCAGAACTGTCAATTCGTAGTTTAAAATCAGTAGTGTCTGGCCAAGGGTGGTGGCATATGCCTGTAATCCCAGTACTTGGGAAGCTGAGACAGAAGGATGGGCATTTTGAGGCCAGCCTCAGGAACTTAGCAAGACCCTTGGCAACTTAGCGAGACTCTGTCTCTAAATTAAAACATAAATAAATAAAATAAAAAGGTCTCAGAGGTAGAACATCTTTAGGTTCAATACCCAGTACAAATGAATGAATGAATGAATGAATGAATGAATGAATGAATGAAACCAGTAGTGTCACTCTGAACAGTTATGGATGGCAAAAGGACTATATCATCAAGAAAGTGCCTTTCAAGGCATTTAAATATTAACCACACCCCTATCTTCCCAAGATGATGTTCTCCTCTTTGTTAAATAATCAATCATCTGACCTAACAGAGGAATACATACACCAAAACTTTTGAAAGTATAATTTCTACTTATTAGAATTATATTTGGAAGCCGGGTGTGGTGGCACACGCTTGTAATCCCAGTACTTGGGAGGCTGAGATGGGAGGATCCGGGTTTGCGGCCAGCCTCAGCTACTTAGTGAGGCCCTCTGCAACTTAGTGAGACCCTGTTTCAAAATAAAGAATAAAAAATAGGACTGGGGGTGGAGCTCGGAGGTAGAATTCCCTGGGTTCAATCCCCAGTACTGCAAAAAAAAAGAATTATATTTGTACTTACTATAATTTCTTAAGAAAAATTATATATATATGTTTCTGAAAATAACAGTAGGATACACAGGAACAGATAAATAATAAATGATACATAAAAGATAGATGATAGGTAGGTAGACATATAAGTAGATTAGATATATAGATGGATGGATAGATGGATGGATGGATGGACAGACGGACGGACGGACGGATGGACGGATGGACGGACAGACATAGATGTTTAGGGTCTGATGGATGCCTTTGGGATTGAGTGTCATCTTCTATCCAGAAAAGGACCATTATGTATGGCTTCAGAATAAATAGTTTAGGTGGTAATTAGGTAAAATTAAAATTTTATTTTTTATTTTAAATTATAGATATTTCAGTGTCCCTGTATAGGTATGTATACAACATTCAGGTGTGTGGACTACTAGTGAGGAACCTAAACCTTGGATGAGAACTTCTCTATAATTTTTCTGTGGTACACACTTGAGTTTTTAAGGCTAAGTACTGGAATTTGAATGTGAATTATTCAGTCACCGAGTCTAACTTAAGTAAGCACCTTCTGCCACTTAGTAGCCTCCCAGTCTCGTGAGGTGGAAGCAAAGACTCTTCTTCATGAATGGGAAGTCAGAGACTAAAAAATGGGCAGAACATGCTACAAATTTGGAGAGTCCAAAGGTCCCTAGATACATAGTCTTTTAATTGTCAAACAGCTAATGAATATCATCTGAATAAATATTTGGAGTATTTTAGGAACTTTTTACAGCATAAGAAATGAAACTATCCCTTTCCCGCATCACTGGTAGTGGAACAGCTCTGAAAAGCACTCAGCCAGTAACTTTAGTTCAAAGACAGCACAATTTCTAGAGGCATGCTGCTTAGTTTATTGGTGGTTCAGAGTGAAAGGATTATCAGAGCTCTTTGATCAAGTATTTATTAAGTACATACCACTTTCATTCCTAAATGCTACAGGGGTTTTAAACTAAGCAGAAAGATATAATTTTAACCATCCAGGAAGAAGAATGTTGAATTGATAAAGAACCGAAAATTTGAGCCAGGCTTGGGTCACATGCTCATGCAGATGGAGACAGAGGAGCAGAACCCTTCCGAAAGGCTGGACACTATGTAGAGAGCAGTGGTCAGGAACCCTAACTCGGGATCCTGACTGCTTAGGTATGGTTTGATTATTGACTCCGCCACTTATTCACCACGTGACCTTCAGCAAGTTACTTGCTCTTTCTCCGTTTTGTCTTAGGAAACTTTTTTTTTGGGTCTATTAAATTGAGATAACTATAGTAGGTATATTATAAGGTTGATAAAAGAATTAAGTGAATTCATAAGTGGAAAACACTTAGAATAGTACCTGACACTGAGAAAGCATGTATGGTTATTATTAATAATATGATCATCAACATTATTATTGACAATCACACTAGGTTCACATGAATACAATACTTTCCCCATAAGAATTGATAATAAATCTAGAAGGCAAAAATAGCACATATTTACTATATGGAATTAAAGGTTTCCTTGAGCACTAAAGCTATACCTACCTAAGGAATAATAAAGCAATTCAAGCAAGACCCAATTACAAAAGGCCAACCCTAAACAAACTTAGGAAATAAGACTTTAGAAATATCAGCCTCTTAAGTTTATTATTTAATAGCTATATGGTAAAATTTCACTAAGAGTTTTATATGTATTATGGCATTTCATCCTTAATGCCACCATGTGAACACAAACTATTTGCACCAGTTATAACTAAAAAACTGGGTTTTGGCAAGTTACATAACTAGCCAAACTAACTAACTAGTTGCTGGGTTGATAGAAACATGTAGTGTTCTAGTGGCTTCAACTTGCAAAGCCTGTTTTTGAACACCTCTACCAGAATCGCTCAAAGTGTATCCAAGGAACGTTAGTTCTAAATGATAGCATATATGAAACTTTCAGAAACATGGTAAATAGGTTTCCTAAGCGTAGGACCTTATATCTTTGATGTATCCGAAAATTTAATGAGTTTATGAAGAGAGATATATATTATAAAGTGTTTATAAAATTATTGGACCAGTTCATTTATAAAGCTCTTCCAGAACCTGGGTGCAACAGAATACACTCTGGCATGCCCTGCATGTGTCATAATCTGTCCTCTCCTTACCAGCATGTGAGTGTGGCTCTAAGAATATTATCTCCAGACTTCTCATCCTACTCTGATTTTTTTTTTTGTTTTCAGAAATTCAAGTGTAACTGAGGCCCATCTAAAGCATAGCCCACTGCCATGGTATCTCCATTTCAATATTGTTGACGTCTCCTTTTAGGTCCTAATCAATGAGGGTTACTTACTGGTGAGATGAAACATTGTCTTTTCAAGCATTCCTGTGATCACATCAAACATGCAGTCACTTTACCTATATGTAAACACAGTATTCTACTTAATCATTTTTTATCAAATATAAGCAGTCATATCACACAGATTATATGCACTGCATGGGGAAGAGGGGGTGTCAGAAAGAGATAAAAAATGTCATTCTAAGTGGAAAATTTGGGTTAATGTTTTTAGGTGTTGGTAAAGCCTGATGTCTTACTAGTTCTTTACTTTCATTGACCTTGGCTTTCAAAATGGATTCATCTTTCTTTCCTAAATGACATATTGGTAGGCAAAATCAATTTCAAATACTGCTTTAGTATTTAGCATTTTAGTATTTAGTATGCTTTTTAGAAGTTGACCAAATTGTCCTTTCTTCTAAAAATGGCAAAGCATATGATGTTTCCATACTGACAAACGACAAGAAGCAGTAAATGTTTATTATATATATATTTTTTTTTTCTTTTTTTGGCAGTACTAGAGATTGAACCCAGGGGCATTCTACCTCCGTGCTACACCCCCAGCCCTATTTATTATTCTTTATTTTGAAACAGGGTCTCGCTAAGTTGCGGAGGGCCTAAGTAGCTGAGGCTGGCTGCGAACCCGGATCCTCCGGTCTCAGCCTCTCAAGTACTGGGATTACAAGCGTGCACCACCACGCCCGGCTAGTAAATATTTATTATTGATGGTGCTTCTGTTATCATTATTATTTTATCATGTAATACCCACCCACTTACATGTAAAAATCTGCTAAAACAGACTGGAAGTTTCACATTAAAAAAAGGAAACAGAAGAATGATATATATATATTCTTTACCAATATTTATATATATATATATATATATATATTCTTTACCAATATTTATATATATATATATATATATATATATATATATATTCTTTACCAATAAATATCACTGTGCTGGGAAAAATGCTTTATTTGGCTTCAGATAAACAGAGAGAAATTTTGTATCAACTCAAATGATTAAACCTCAATGATGTGACTTTAAAAGCATTGCTACCAACTCAAAAAATACTCACTATGATATTTTCGTTGTAAAAAAAATACAAGAGTTTGGCCATAACCACAGAACTAACACTGAAATTAGCAAAAAATATAACTGAAAAAATATAAGATAAGCAATATTGATTATTTCAAAACAGCAGTAATATAGTCTGCTTAGAGATATCCTAAAACAGACATACTAAAAATGAAAATATACCAGCCGGGCATGGTGGTGCATGCTTGTAATCCCAGTACTTTGGGAGGTGGAGACCGGAGGATCCGGGTTCACGGCCAGCCTCAGCTCTCTCTCTCTCTCTCCCTCTCTCTCTCTCTCTCTCTTCCCCTGTCTCTCTCTCTACCTAGTGAGACCCTCCACAACTTCGTGAGACCCAGTTTCAAAATAAAGTATAAAAAAATAGGGCCGGGGGTGTAGTGCGGAGGTAGAACACCCCTGGGTTCAATCCCCAGTACCGCAAAAAAAAAAAAGAAAATATACCAAGTAATGTATGCATGTATGTTTGTATCACTTTGAATCTCATTATGATATATAATTACACTGTACCAATAAAATATTTTTTTAAAAAAGACAAGAAACATATAGGCACATTTAACTATTTTTATAACTATTTTTAGGTTTAATGCCATAATCATTGGTCATTTTTCTTGGAGAGGAAATAAAGGTAGGTAAAGCAAAGGAAAATTTGATTTTCCTCTAAATGATATGAAGAAAATCTACATGGGTATGATGAGCAAAACAGAGGAAGGCTTACCAATCTCAGTGCAAAATAAAATATGCCATTCCCCCCCCAAGACTAGGATAAGGCTATAAATAAACACAATATGAGGCTTTTTCCCCTCTGAAAATGTGGAGAATATTCTAGTTTAACATTATTATGCGGGCTCTCACTGTTTTCATAAATTGCATTACATCTATAAACTCATTCTAATTGGCAGATTTTTAAAATGATGCTTATGTTTACAGATTCTAATGCTTTTGAGAAAACAGACACCCATTTCCATTTCTTTTGCTTCCCAACATCTCATGCTGGTGACAGATGTTGCTGAACTATTTCAATGTCCCTGTCCAAATAGAAAATGCACACTTAATGATACCCACGTGTGTATATTTGTAGTTCTAGTCATATCTTTATATATCTACAAAAAAATTGTTCCCCTTGGTAATTATATACCTATTCAATATTAATGAATTATTGGCAGAGTGGCATCTTTTATGCACATATGCACACACAAAAGATCAGTTTTTATACAGTATGATGTAGATACACATATTTTTGAACATAAATGGCCACAGTGTTTTATATAATTTTCTTTTAAAAGCCCTAACTCCATACGCTTATTTTCAAGGCATATAATCAAGGTATCATTTATTGTGAGCGAGTAAAAGAAATGCAGCTTAGTGTCAGCCCTGCTGTCTTTGACTAATCTGCAAGCCACCCACTTTAATGGCTCTTCATAAATAATTCAAATTTTAATTATGCTGCCAGCCTCTGACCTGAAGAGAAATGAAGAAAGAAAAGGAAAAGAATGGACCAGGGAAAGCATATCAGTCGAATCAAATTTTGCCTCCAGTAAATGACTTGGTGTCTCAAAGCTCCACTTTCCCACTCAAGATGCACCTGCTTCCTCATCTAGGATTTTTAAAATAAAATTAGTGTCATCCAAGATACACCACTGATAATGAATTGTTTACTTGAAAATGAAATATTTTGTGCTTATTTTAAGGAAATTTATTTCTCTATATCTATCTAAGTATATACACTTATAGATCAAAACGTATACCTAGAATACAGCAGGCTCCCCTAACTAGAAATCTCGCCACTGTCCCCAACTTCAGGCTCTATCTTCTCTCCTGGAAAGTCGCTGAGGTGCATCCTACCATCAGGCATGTTCATATCACTGCACGGACATATCAGATCTTTGGTATATTAAAAAAGAAACACATAAATCGTCTTCCCAACCTAGGCCTGATAAGTTATTGTTGGAGAGACTGTTGCCAAATTAATGGCTGGCTGAATAGACTTAGGAAAATCTAACTGCATCTGTCACACAGAAAGCTGGCCAAGGTGGATCTGACAGGCGATGCATGGCTGAATGATCTCCTCCCACCTAAAAACATCTTTTAATTGCATCAGGTCTCTCAATCCACAGTCGAGCATCTGCTCATTAGAACCAAGGCACTATTTCTCAAATTGAAATGCTAAATCTCACTGTATATATTTTTTCTGAATATTGCCTTACAATTTTCCAAAAGCAATGTAAACCCAGTCCTATTTGATGTAAGATCTCTGGGGCCAAATATAACCCATGCATATTAACATTTTTTTCTTTTGCTTTTTTTGTCGTCTGTATAGTTTTTAATCCCTCTATTTAACAAAGACCACATTTGGATTTCAAGCAAGAAATCCCCAAATCCCATTTGCAATAGGTCCTTCTGGCTGACTTTGGGGACTCACAGATATATCTCCAGAAGTTGATTTAATGTGCTCTGGGTTACTTTTTCAGCTTTTATTGCAACCCCTTATGAAAGGGTTGGAGAATATATTGGACTCTATGCAAAAGTATTATGTAGCTGTCTCAAGGACCAATTTATCTTAAAACTGTATCTTATTCATCAAACACCTGCCATTATTTGCAGCCTATTTTCCATTTTTAATACTTTAAACTTTTGATTTTTCAATCACTCCCCTCTTTATTTTTCTCCTCCCTTATCCAGGATTCTAGTCTGAGAAGAGACAGGCAATACAGGATCTAAAGCTACAGATTTGGTAACCTATTTTAATGGTTCTAACTCTATCTAGATGATGATAAAAGAGAAATGTATACTAACTCATTAAATCATCTATTTCATATACAGGATGGCATATTTATTTGTATGTGTACATCTAATGAACCAATTCTTATAAAATTATATTGAGACAGTATCACAGGAGCCATTCATTTACTTGGAAAAGAGCCACAAAAGCATTTCCATTCAATAAACCAATTTGAAAAATGAAAAAGAGATTGCCTGGCCTTTAGATAATAATGAGGTACATCTCCTCTGTCTATTTGAAATCCACATTTTGATTTAAAATTTACAAGTGCAAGACACTATTGGTTATCAGTGGACACACTCCTTCTTGGGTCACTGCTGTTATAATATATCTCTGTGTCCACTGACTTAAATAAGAATATTCTTCTTCAAATACTCCTAAGTCGATCTAGAGGAGAACTTTGTGAAAGAAGCTGTGAATACCATTAACATGTAAAGTAAACCCTAACCACTGTAGAAATCAACTCATAAGAAGTATTTCATGAGACACCAAATATTGCAGGTCAGTGCTTGCAAGTTTCATATCAGAAGTCTAGTGGCAGAAAAAAATTTTATCTAATTCTGAACAAAAATGTGTCTGTCCTTTTTCCATGCCCACATAAACTATAAGAAGAGTTACATATTACCCTATAGAAGACTGAGTCCAGAGAGTATTTGATTTGTTCTACATATATATTTCAATCACAAGACAAGCAACTTCTGAAATACATTTTTGTCCAACAAATTCATCAGCTAGAAGCTCCTAATCAATGTATACAGAATCCAGAGTCCTTAAAACTGACAAATTAATTCAGATCAAAGACATTCAGGGAAAATATAAAAAAACTCCCCCAAAAATGAATAACATTTTTTTCAGTGGAAGAAAATAAAAGTTTGTGAAAAAGGCTAACACCAATGTTTTAGTTTGGATTTCTCTACAAAGAGGATACTCTGTTTAAATGTTTACTGGCATTTGTGCTTGTGTGTGTGTGTGTGTGTGTGTCTCTGTGTGTGTGTGTGTGTGTGTGTGTGTGTGTAAGCACATATGCAAAAATGCCTTTTCATATGCTTTGCCCATTTTTCTTTGGATTGCTTATCGATCTGTAGAAGGTCTGACTTTTTGATACTATGATATAGTTCTGAGTGCCACAATTATTTATGCCCTAGCACCAAATGAAATTAAGTCCAACTCAGGAAAACAGCTCAGATTAATTTGCTTGTGAACAATTCATCTTAAGATGTTCAATTATAGTACCTAGACATACAGCATGGCGTGAATGCACAATGTTATTGGATACTTGTCTGTTTTCCCAGGAGCCCATGAGTTCTTTGATTACAGGTATACTAAACAGTGATGCTTTTTGTATGACTATCACCTCACACCTTTACTCATACACAGTATCACTATATGATTATCCCTCTGAATTGAAGAAACTAAATCTCTTAAAGCTGACCTCCTTAAACCTATAGACTACACAAGTTGTCTTTTTACACCAAAATAAATTCAACGAATTAAGGAGCAAGAATTATTTTACTACTTCTGGTAAATTAATACATTTAAATGTATTATATAGCCAGAAGTAAAGTCTATCAGGGGCATAAAGTTTTGCTTTTTATTTTCTTACAAAAATGTTTTAGTGAACTATAAGTGGAATTTGGAAATATTGAAATCGATTCAAGGAAATACAGTGTTATAATTTTAAAAATTTGTCTTTTAAAGAGGAAATTCTACGCCGGGCATGGTGGCGCACACTTCTAATCCCAGTACTTTGGGAGGCGGAGACCGGAGGATCTGGGTTCGCAGCCAGCCTCAGCTCCCCCCCCCCTCTCTACTTAGTGAGGCCCTCCGCAACTTCGTAAGACCCAGTTTCAAAATAAAGTATAAAAAATAGGGCCGGGGGTGTAGCGCAGAGGTAGAACGCCCCTGGGTTCAATACCTGGTACCGAAAAAAAAAAAGAGGATATTCTGTGGTAAATGGCAAACATTTGTTTCAGATATTATCACTATAAATACTCAGTAAGTACCTTTACTGAAAAAATCTCATAAAATGACATAGATAAAAATTGAATTTCTAGAGGTTCTTTTACATAAACAAATGAAAAACATCCCAGTTAAGGCAATATAGAAAGAACCCAAAACCATACAATTTGGCGTTCACTTAATTATAAAATTTTATTAACATAATCAAGTTATTCACTGTCCCTCCAACTTTGTCTTTTATTAGTCAACCAAAACCAGAAACACTCAGGAAGAAGAGTTAATCACTGGGGCTATCTGGCCCATGGCTGGGCAAAACGCTTAAAAATGAATTGGGCTACCTGAAAAACTAAAATGGGCTTTGGAGGAAAAGGAATGATAAGAGAATTTAAGAGACATCTGAGACAAAAATAAGAGGACATATTTAGGGTGGGGAATAGAACACAATGACCAGGAGCCTCTCCAAGACAGTAAATCTAAAGAGACTGCTATATAGCTCAACACAGGAAAAAGACGAAGAAGAAAAGGGTGTCCAAGAAGCTTTAATGGAGAGCTCATGATCTAAAAGGGAGGCTGGTGAGGGGAAATGGAAAACAAAGTGCTTCCTCTGGCCAGAGTCAGAGCAGCAGACAGAATGGCATGGAAAACTGCCAGGAAGTGCAAGCAGTTTTAATCAGAAAGTTGTATGCTCTTTCTGGGTGAAAAAGGCAGAGACCACTGGGTTATCCAAACTTGAACACAGATAACTTCTCTTCCCTCAAGACTCACACTCAGGGACTCTGAGTGACCTGATGGTCGCTCTCTCTCTTCTCCCTGTGCAGAACTGTTTCCTGTCAAGGTGCTCAGTGTCTTCCTGCAAATGATTTTTTATTTTAATTAATTTATTTTTAAAAATGTTTATTGGCACACTGTAATTGTACATGAGTGAGATTTGCAGTGATACATACATATATACACATAACATTATTTTGCCTGTTTCCTTCCCAGTACCTCCCCTTTTCTTCCCATACTCCTTCCCTAGATCCCCTTCCATTACTCTATAGTTCTCTATTCTAATTTTCATGAGATTCCTTTTCCCCCTTTTTTCTCTCTAGCCTCCATATACAAAAGAAAAAAATGAGAGTCTTGATTTTCTGAAACTGGCTGATCTCTTAGCATGATCTTCTCCAGCTTCATCCATTTTCCTGAAAATGACATAATTCCATTCTTTATGGATGAGTACAACTCTATTGTGTGTACATACCACATTTTCTTTATCCATTCATCTGGTGATGGACACCTCGGTTAGATCCCTAACTTGGCGATTGTGAATTATGTTCTCACAACTAATTCTGAAGTCCTCTCAGCCATATGCTCCAAACACCCCCAAAGCTAACAATGTCAACTTATAAAAATACTATTTTTCATCCTCCTCCTTTCATCCTTTTAATAGTTCCCCCATCACAATAGGGCCACCTTCACTAAAACAACAGCAATCAGGGCTTTATGGATTTAATTCTCACAATCCTACAAAATACACACCATTTTCCCCATTTTACAGACAAGTCAGAATTCAAATCCAGATGTGTCCACTCTTGGGCATGAAGGCTTCCCCGAGCACATGCTATACAAGACTCTTCATTACTGATCTCTGTCTACTTCTCCAGCCTCATGTCCCAGTATTTCCTTCGTGCATCATAACTCTGTGGTATGAAATACCCAAAATTCTCTTGGGCCTTCACCTCTGGAGCTTGAGAATGCTTCTGTATGCTTCCACAGTACTTGAGCCTTCATAACAAAGAACCGTTTATTTGACAATCTTCCCCAGTGGATGAAAAATGCCTTATGGCGAAGACATTGTCTCTCAATTCTATATCCTTTGATATCTCCTATGCCAATGTGTGGAACATAAGAGGTATTTAGTAAGTGTGTTCTGAGAGGATAATTGAGGCATAATAGATAACAGCAAGAAAGTATCAGAAAAGGAATTAATCCCTTCACTTATATTCTCCTGTCCTCCCAAGTCTTAGCATTTTTTTCTATCTCCAGTTCATCTTCCTTTTTATTAAAGTACTTTAATAGATTAATAATGTTATTGACATTAAACTGAAATGTTACTGCAATATTCACAAATAAAAGTCCTCTACAAAACACTTAAATAATGTTCTATGCAATAACAGTAATCACCATTAAAGGCTGAGATGTGTAAGACAAACAGCAGACCCGAGACAGTCTGCTGTCTTATATAGTTATATAGTTCTACATTGCTGTTTTTTTATAGTTATATAGTTCTACATTGCTGTTCTGTCTCTACTGAATTCCAGTTTATTTTTTTGAGCCCATGATTTGGCTTCCAATCATATTACGTACTTAAGCTGTTCCCTTCTCAGCTATTTCTGATGTTCCCTGTTTTTTTTTAACTTTGTTAGTCTTTATCCACATATCTTCAATAGCTACCATCCTACCCAAAACTATGGCCACTCTTCTGATCTCTGTTACCACAGAATAATTTTGTCTGTTCCTATACTAATAAATATATATGTACTACATATATAATATGTAGTCTTTTCTGTCTGCCTTTTTTTGGCTCTTCCCTATAACTGTGAGATTTATAATTGTTGTTGGGCATAGCAGCAGCTTGCTCTTTTTATTGTTATGCAATATTCCAATTATGAATATGAATATGCCACAGCTTATCCATCTTTTATTAAAGGACATTTGGGCTGTTTCCAAATAAGGGCTATTGTGAAAAATAAAACATATCTTTTGGATTCTAGGAATTCTAAGAATTTCTGGATCGCAGGCTAGGTTTTCCAAGTGGTTGTTACATAAAGGATATAACCATATCCAAAGTACTTAAGTTCCAGTTGTTCCTATAATAGGTAACACATGGCATTGCAAGTCTTTTAAATTTTTGGCCAATATGTTGAATTTGAACACAGACTCTCTCTTCATTACTAATCTCCTTTTATCTACTTTTTTTAGGACTCATTGTTTATTGCATTATGGCCTCTGCCTAACTACTTTAATATCCACCATTTCAAATCTGCTGTATTTTCCCCATAATCATCTTTCTTGAACTATGTTCCTTATTTAACTACAAACTACTTCTCTATCCAAATACCTTCCTGTGTGGTAACTTCCTTGATGGCAAGTTAATGCCCCAGTTCTTTTGAGTGTGTGGTTCTACTTCCCCCTTTCGACTCTATAGAGTGTTTAACCACAGATTGAGCTGTCTCCTCTTGCTTTTTCATGTCAATTGTTACCTAAGTGGAACTACATTTCCATCACCATCCTCTTTCTCAGAAGTGTCAATTCTCTAATTCCATGTGCTGTTAGCTATAGCAAGAAAGTCCACTGTCACCTAAAATTCACCATATAGAAAATAAAGTCACTGCCTTGTCTAGGCCCTGGCTGCCTTCTAGAGTTTCCTCAGAAGAGTTTACTAGTCAAAATACCACTATTCGGCAGGGCGTGGTGGCGCACGCTTGTAATCCCAGTACTTTGGGAGGCGGAGACCTGAGGATCCGGGTTCGCAGCCAGCCTCAGTGCGCGCTCTCTCTCTCTCTCTCTCCCCCGTCTCTCTCTCTCTCTACTTAGTGAGGCCCTCCACAACTTCGTGAGACCCGGTTTCAAAATAAAGTATAAAAAATAGGGCCGAGGGTGTAGCATGGAGGTAGAATGCCCCTGGGTTCAATCCCTGGTACCACCAAAAAAAAAAAAAAAAAAATACCACTATCCACCCTGTTGCTCAATCTTAAAACTTTGAGTCATTCATTATTATGCTTATTTCTCCCTTTATGTAGTAAATGATTAAATTCTCTTGATTCCTCATCAAATTTTGTTTCTACTCTTTATCCCATGAAATATATTTATTCCATTAGGATGGAAATTTATAATTATAAATTTACAGTTCTAATTGCTAATTTTTAGTTTATTTCAGACCTCAGACTCTCGAAACTACCATGACCACTAACAAAGCAAAAACCATGATGTCATGACTTTGAATGAATACATGCTCACTTCTAAGCATGAGAAATACTAGGTTCTTGTATTATCCTTATTTGAAAGTTGAAAAGAAATTAGCTCTAGGTAGACAGTTAATAATTAGAGCCATGTATCTCACAGATAAAAAGGCATCAGGAGTAAGGTAAATGACAGGCCAGGGAAGCAGACATTTACAATGTAAAACTCAGATAATCACTCTCTTCTTTCCTGAACTGATTTTAACTTTTCCAAAATAAAAAGTATTCACAATCCTAGATAATAAATGATGGATTAATGATCCAAAGAGTACACACACAAATTATAAATAATTTTATAGAAGTCAAAATTCATTGGAACAAGAACCCAAAATGATTAACTTATGAGAGAAAACTTATTACAGAAATTTTCTATCAATATAATCTCTAAAGATAGGTATTCTATAAAACATGACTATAACATAAATTGCTGGATTTCAAATTTTAGAAAGGAGCTATTTTGACAGCAAGGGAATAGGAATGCAGACAAACATGTAAAATAGTCCTTATAAGGAACTTTCACAGTGTAGGTAGTGGGGTGGTGGCATTAGTCACCCAATAATAATAATGGTGATAGCAATATGGTTGATGCTCAATAATATGCCAATGAGAAATTATAAAAAATCAATGTTAGTGGCTTTAGAGCTTAGCCCTGACCCCACATTTTATGATTCTACTTTCTTCAAGAAGTATGCTAGACTTGGTGACTTACTTCTAAGGAAAAGTAGAAGGGAAAAGTGGTAGCGTGCTACTTAAGCGACTACGTTATAAAAAGGGACTGTGAGTTCCTGCCCTGGCTCTCTCAGACTGTTTGCCATGGGGGAAGTTAAGTATGACAGTCACACAGTACAAACCCATGTGGCAAGGACCTCAAGACTCCTGCCAACAATCACGTGAACAAAGCCCTTTCAAAGCAGATCTTCCAGCATCACTCAAGTTTTCAGATGAGTGCAACCACATGAGAGACCCACCAAGTAAGCCACCCCTGAATTCCTGACCCATGGAAACTGTAAGACAAAAAAAAAAAATGTATTGTTTTAAGCAACTGTGTTTTGGATTAATTTATTATGTGGCAATAGAGAGCTAATACAATTCTTTAATAACAAATTTGATATCATGTCCTAAATAAAATCACAAAAGAAAATTTAAAAATAAGATAAAAGATAAAAGTGAGATGCTACTTGTCATCTGTCAACTTAGTTGTTTAAAAAATAGTAGTATCCAATTGAAAAGGAGGTAGACACACAGACACACTCACTCTCAGATTCTGCTTACAATTTCATACAGAGAGTTTGGCAAACTGTATTCATATTTTTAAAATAACAACAACATACCTTTTGATACGGTCTATCATGGGAATTTATGCTAAGGAAATAAGAGGTTTGTATATATATTTACATATAAAAATGGCTATGAAGCCGGGCGTGGTGGCACACACTTGTTATCCCAGTAGTTGGGAGGCTGAGACTGGAGGATCCAGGTTCGTGGCCAGCCTCAGCTACTTAGTGAGGCCCTCCACAACTTAGTGAGACCCTGTTTCAAAATAAAGAATAAAAAATAGGGCTGGGGGTGTAGCTCGGAGGTAGAATGCCCCTGGTTTCCATTCCCAGTACTGAAAAAAAAAAATGGCTATGAGTGCACTTGCCTAGCATGCATGAAGCCCAGGATTTGATTCCTAGCTTCACAAAAAGAAAAAAAATAGACATATTTTAAAGCTACTTCAATTGTATTTTTCTAATTTCTCACCAGCATATTGGCCATCAAATTCAAAGCAGACTGCACAGACAATAACTGAAGAACTGTGTTCCTCTTATTTCTGATCTTCTGAGTACTTTTTATTTCAAAAAAATCTATAATTTATTTTATTACTTGTTTAATATATATAATATATACCTTAATCCATAAAATATAAAATTAGTCTAGTTGCCTATCTTGATAACTTGTGACCTCTTAGTCCCTAAAATCATGCTGACCAAATAGCAAAAATTCAAGACATAGTTTCTGAATGTGTGAATGCTATAATAAACGCCATGCTTAATATTATTAGCTATCATCTATTCTTCATACTGTTCCCACCTTTTGGCTTATGGGTACTACACTTTCTAATTTTTCCTCCTATATTTCTAGTCAGTACTGTTTCCTCTTTCACTGGAACCTGTCACTACTGGCTTATACTTATTTAAGTACAACAAAGGGTCATGCAAAGTAGAGAATGTTATCTATATGAAACAATCGGGGGGTGTCACATGAATGCAATGTACCTCCACACTCAGAGAGTACTAGAATACAAACTCCATGAGAGACGCAATTATTTGCTATTTGCTGTTTCTAGCCCCTAAATCAGTATCTGACATATATTAGGCACTCAATACATGAATAATTGTTAAATAAATGTATTTGTGAATGATTGAATGAGGGAATAGTTGATATATTTTGTTCTAAGCATTCACAAAAATAATATTACTTAAAGAAATGGAAAAAATAAGCCAGATAGAATTCTGTGCAAGGACACGTACTGTGACCTAAAACATGTACCAGCAAAAGTATACTGGATGACAATTCCTCACTCAGGAGCCAATGTCACATGTAAGCATTAAGTAAATTTGGTATAAAATAGACACACAGCTGCACAATGCACAGCTTTCTCCATCAGGCAGTCAGCTCTCTGGTGCCGCCAATTAAATCACAGTGTAAATTTATTACTTCAATTAAACACCAAATTGTACTTAGACTGTACAGCAGGATTCTTGGCTCTACCATGTAGCTCTCTGAAAAGAGTTGGAAACAATGCTACATTGAACTGTTTTCCCCAGTAATCAAAATTTCAATACCACTCCCCCTTTTATAGCTGCTTCTTTAAATTCAACCCCATCTCAGAGCACATACTCAGCAGTGTTTGCCAATTATTTAACACTTTCTTTTTAACTTCTCTGATCTTCTGAATAGATAGCACAGCTGTTTGCCCAAGGTGATGTGGAACCCCATGTCAGGTTGTTCTCTGATTCTATCAGTCCCAAAAGCAGCTCTATCATTATCCCTGGAAGGGGTCATTCTGCAGAGAGCCTATAGTTTATGTACGCTTTTCGTACACTCTCCAGTGGCAAAAATACCATCTAGCTGGCTTTACACTGTCATTTCCATTGAAAACCCATAATTACTTTCCACAAGCAATACTTCATCCTGCCAAGCCAATTAAAGGCGATACACACTGGAAGACACAGGCTGGTAGCACTCAGACATCTTTTAAGCAATAGGGCAGGGGCATGCACACAGTAAGCACTAAATAATTGTTTTCAGATGATATTATATTAGCTCTTAGACAGACAATATAATTAATGATCTTCTTGTAAAGCATAACAGACTGTTAAAAGTACGACTTGAACAGACCGAAATGGACTTTTTAAATACTTTTATTGGTGCATTAGAGTCTCATGTCATAATGTAGTACATAGTGATAGTGATATACATGCACACAGCACTTGGTGAGTTTTTGTCTGGCTCCCTCCCCACTCCCCCTTCTCCATACAGAATACTGAGAATGGTATTGGTATTCTCACATATACACATAATGTCAGTGAAAGTGATTCCTTCATTGATTCTCCCTCCCCCACCCGCCCCCGGCATAACCTTTCCCTAGACCACCTCCCTGGCTCCACTGTAGTTTCTCTTCCATTATCTGAAGTCCCTCTGGTATCCCAATTACTCCCTAGCTTCCACATGTGAGAGAAAACATGTGACCCTTCACTTTCTGTGACTGGCTAATCTCATGTAACAGGAGGATCGCAGGTTCGCGGCCAGACTCAGCTACTTAGTGAGGCCTTCTGCAACTTAGTGAGACCCTGTTTCAAAATAAAGAACAAAAATAGGGCTGGGGGTGGAGCTTAGAGGTAGAATGCCCCTGAGTTCAATCCTCAGTACCGCAAAAAAAAAGTGCTTAGAAATAGTATCAACAAGAAATACTTAATTTCATTTAGATAACTTTATAGTAGACATTTGTCACAGGCTTCACTTATTTTTTCTGGACAGTTAAATACTTTTCTATGTTTGGAGAACTAACATATAAATTATGTTGAAAGGAAATGCGAACATCCAAGTGTAGAAATCAAAAGCTTGTTTTGCCTTTAATTTAACTCCTTTACCTTTAATTTACCTCCATTGCACCTGGAATCCAGATGATCACCTTGACCCAACCAATCAGATTGAGGGACTTACACTGTTTTACTGACCAAGAGAAGCGAGCACAGTGACAGACCCATCTGACCATAGCAGTAGCCCAGTTTTCTGGCCAGCCATAGCAGTTTAGGTGTCCAGTGCTGAAAGTAGCAGGCTTAATCATGACATCTACATTCAGGGGTGGCAGGATATCTATATTCTCTCCAACTTGACTCTTAGTGTGATTTTAAATTTAATTCTTAATTTTGTGAACTACACAATATTTTATTTCAATGAATATGTCTGCTGTTTAAATTAGCCTGTCAGTATATGTGATTTCCAACTCTAAGTCCTTACCAGGACAACTTCCTAGTGGTGGGTACTTTGATAGATTTTACATTGACACCCTTCTTTTTTTAAACACCAAATGATGCTTGGCCATTTAGAGCTAATTAAAGATGTACTACCTAAGAACTGATAGTTTTATCAGATAGAGATTTTACATTCATCTATACAGCAGTATCTGTATAATTCTGTATTTGAATACTTAATTGCATCTTGCCCATTTTAACTTCATAAAATGATTATAAATTGCCGGGCGTGGTGGCGCACGCTTGTAATCCCAGTACTTTGGGAGGCGGAGACTGGAGGATCAGGATTCGCGGCCAGCCTCAGCTCTCTCTCTCTCCCTGTCTCTCTCTCTCTACTTAGTGAGGCCCACTGCAACTTCATGAGACCTGGTTTCAAAATAAAGTATAAAAAATAGGGCCGGGGGTGTAGCGCGGAGGTGGAACGCCCCTGGGTTCAATCCCTGGTACCGCAAAAAAAAAAAAAAAGATTATAAATTAGAAAAGTAAAATTGCTGATACTGTGAACAGAAGCACAAATATGATTATATAAATAGAATTATAATAATGATAGGAATTTGACATAACAAAACCAACCAATCTTTAACTTCAACTGGAGATACATACATATATCAAGTATATGTAACTGATATGTAATTGTATTCATACACATACACATACATACAAATATACATCATTGAAGACTGTACACCAAAAAATAACTGAAATTTTAGCCCTTGTTAACATGAACTTTAGCTCTTATATTCAACTTTCAGTATTTTACATTCAAAAACTAGAGATTGCCTATACATGTCAAACATTATATTAATACAGTTTTTATGACAGGTGGAAAGCAACTTAGAATTTTTTGAAACATCACCAATTATCCAATATGTTGATGTTAATGAACAAAATTAAATGTCTTTCTAACAAAAAGAAAGTACCATCTTCTCATCTTTGAGATAAGACCTAGTAAGTTCCAAAACTGGTTGTCAAATCTGTTATAAAATTAGTAAATCTTCTCTCATTTCTTTGGAGTAAGCAATGTAACAATTCAAACAAACATTAATGATAACTTACAAGATAATAATCTAATCCCCACATTTAAAGTTGTATTAGCTTCATATGAATAAGGGATCCAACTTCTAAATCAAACCTTACTGGCAGCAGAGAGCTGAGAGGCAGGTAGCGGTTAGGCTCTACCTCATCAGCACAGAAGCTCCTGTGTAGGTATCATCATAATCCAAGTTAGTTCTCAGGTTCAAAGGCTTCTGGGAACTTGAGAAAACCACCTGACTTCTCTTCCAGCTCCTGGCATCCCCCTACCTACCCGCAGCCGCCAATCCCAGCATTTTCTAATTAAGGCAATTCCCTTATGACTGATAGGTTTACCTGTCCCAGAGAGGGTCTGCATTTTCAAAGAGGACAATGAACAGAAATCAGTATGTTCTGGAGAAATAGATGACCACAAGATCCTTTCAGCCCTTCTTTAACATTCAAGGCTGTGGTTTACCCATTTCCAGCAATAACATACCCTGTCAGTGGTATATAGCCCAATTGTGAAAAGTCACCAATCCAAACTTTAGGAAAAGACATATTTTGTAGATTAAATGGCCATACAGAGAATCTGATTATCAACCCAACAGGTTCTATTTCTTAGATTAAAAAAAGACTCACCACTAATGTTCCTTCTGAAATATTTCCACATTGGCTACTAATAATTCTAAATCTCAGAGCCCACGAAAAGATAACAACCTCTTCCCTAGGTGTATTCTTACCTCAGTGCAGATACATCTATATGGGATTGAATCTAAACAAATCCCTAAAGAACATCTAATCTTCTCTTCCCACACAATGTACAGTTGCTCTCAATTTAAGCTACAGGGTTCCTATAACCTTCTGTTCCTTTCATAGCTTCCTTTGAAAATTTGATCTATTAAGAGGACTTGTAAAAATTCTGTCTCCCTGCCAGGTGTGGTAGCACACACCTGCAATCTCAGTCCTTGGGATGCGGAGACAAAAGGATTGCAGGTTCAAGACCAGCCTCAGCAACTTAAAGAGACTCTCAACAACCTAGCAAGATCCTGTTTCAAAACAAAAACTTTAAAAAGGGTTAGGGGTGTAGCTCAGAAGTAGAATGCCCCTGAGTTCAATCCCCAGTGCCAAACACACACACACACATGTTTCCCTGAATAAAATAATAATTATGATATATAATGCTTATGATTTGTAACCTCACAGCTTTATAATTATTTTTAAAAACCTAAAATGTGGGTGGGAGATGTATCTCAGTGGTAGAGCTCTTGTTTAGCATGTGTGAAGTCCTGGGTTTGATCCTCAGTACCAAAAACAACAAAAAATAGCCATGCCATTTTTTTGTATCTTCACATTGAAGCAACATGAAAAAGAAGTCATAGTGACTGAAAAAATTAAACCTGATATTCATGTATTAAAATAAAAGTAAATCTTGTGAATAAGAAAAAGACAGCAGTTAAAATATTTCACTTTAGCCAGGCATGGTGGCAAACACTTGTAATCCCTGTACTTGGGAGGCTAAGATAGGAGGATCTGAGGTTCACAACCAACCTCAGCAATTTAGTGAGGCCCTCGGCAATTTAGTGAGACCTTGTTTCAAAATAAAAAAGAAAACAGGGCTGGGGGTGTGGCTCAGAGGCAGAATGCCCCTGGTTCAATCCCCAGTACCACACACAAAAAGTAATACTTCACTTTAAAATATGGACAAGCTGGGTTGTGTGGCACACTCCTGTAATTACAATACTTGGGAGGCTAAAACAGAAGGATTGCAGACTCAAGGCCAGCCTCAGCAACTTAATGAGACCCTGTTTCAAAATTAAAAATAAAACAGGGCTGGGGGTGTAGCTCAGAGGTAAAAATTCCCCTGGGTTAAATCCCTAGTACTCCAAGAAAAAGGGATAAAATATTTTATTATGAATCATAAATGGGAAATGCTACTTATATATTCTTGACCATTAGGCTCCGGGCAGCTTCTAATTTGAGGCATTTTCAATATGTAAAAACAGTGTCTGTGTGCATTCTCACAGACATAGACACATTATGCTTCTAAGGGAAAGAAAAGTTTGAGTGACAAATATATTGAGAAATAATAACTTTCAGAAATCCAGGGACAAAAGAGCTCCAAGAGATAAAAACGCAAAGACTCAAGTAACTAATAAGGGAGTTCTGTGGCACTTTTTGCTCAGGTTAATATCTTTCCAAATGAAACTTTGATGCGTGTCATCTTAATATATCCCAAAGAATGCCCCCGCCTGTCCTCTTACTCCCACATCTGCAGTTTTACCCTTATAAATGCCTAGAGGACAAGTCTGTCTCTAGAAGAAGCTAATGATCTTTATCATTAACTGAAATTCAGATATTGGGCATTTCCTCCTACTTTTAATTTAGAAACCAAGTTAGGATCACAGGATTCTTGAATTTTAGAGCTAGAAGGAGCCTTTTATGTCATCTCCTCTGACTCTTTTTACATAGACATAGTTAGTCTGACTACAAGTAAATGGAAGAGGTAAGACCAGAATGTAGCCTCCTGATTTGGAATCTAGTTCAGTGTCTTTCCATGGCACCAAGTATATCACTGAGTTTCACTCAGCTGCAAGTAACTGAAAATCCAACTCAAATTGGCCTAATGAATAAGGAATTTACTAGATTATTAAATAGGGAAGTCATACAAGGTAAGAGTCAGCATTAGTTGACTGACCACCTCTGTATCATCATCAAAGAATCAAGTGAGAATCAAGTGAGCAAAGATCCAGAGGCGCCCTGTAGGTCTCGGGGGAGCCTGGCCACACCTGTGGGAAAGAGATGTTTTTCTTCCTCACACAAGGACTGAAGAAGAGACTTGAGCTCTGCACTGATGGGATTGCCTCTGAACCAGTCCTGGAAAATGGAAGGCCATATGTTAACCAACCAGTAACTGGTTGGTGTCATCCAAACCAAATGGATGCTACAGGAAGGACAGAGGGGGACTCGTTCAACAGACAGCGACAATGTCCACTATAGACAGTATGGACAGTATGGCGCATAACTTTTTCATATAAATACTTACTAATTGCCATCCCATAGAAAGTGAATACTTTCAATTATATTGAGTTTAACATAGATTTATAAAGCAACATCATCGCAAAAACCTATGACCTATAAAATATGTACTGTATATAAAATTCAGAGTTGTGACTTGCCTTTCATCTTATTTGCACAAATATTCCTAAAATGAAAAAAGAGTTAATTCAAAAGGCTTAAGTACATAGGGGAGTATTATAAAAAGGTATGCTATCTTATATACTGTTTATATCAATATGACAATGTAATATAAGTATAAAATACATATATAAAATTACAAACTGTAATTTACTAACTAAAATAATTCATAAATTAAAAATATTGCATACTGAAAACTCCATACGTCAATTTTAAAATGGCACTTCCTGCCAGGCGTGGTAGTACATGCCAGTAATCCCAGTACTTGGGAGGCTGAGACAGGAGGATTACAGGTTCAAGGCCAGCCTAAGCGACTTAGCAAGACCCTATTTCAAAATAAAAAATAGGGCTCGAGGTGTAGCTCAGAAGTAGAATGCCCCCGAGTTCAATCTCTGGTACAAAAAACAACAACAACAAAAAGAACTTCCCTCTATAAATGTAGACTTACCTCCTGCAATAACTTAGCGATATTTTTACAATAGCAATCTCTAAAATCTTTCACAATATTGAAAAGCAAGCAAAGAAACTCCATACACCAAACTGCATGTAATCTGTTTTTGCAGTTTTCTTGGGAAATATCTGAACCAAAAAGAAGTAATCATGCTCCAAGAAGTTCTAGGCAGAAAAAGCTGTGTAAGTGTTGTGACCACACATCTAGAGCCCTGGGCTAACCCTCCACCAGGTAAGAGCTGGGGTGGGGCAGGGAGTTCTCAAGGTTTGTGAGGAAAATTCTCAGTGGAAGAAGGGCATGTCTGATTCTCTATACATTTAGCTCAAATGAGTATACCATTTTCTTACATTTATAGATTCATCCCAATTTCTTACATTTATATGAGAGTTATAACTCCCATATGGCTAACAATTATTTTTTTGTAATTCCATTTTATTAAAGAAAATTTGGTGTAAATAAAATTGTAAAATGGGAGAAAACTCACAGAGGGTTACCTATAAAGAAATCTCAAGTAATAAAATGGATTCTAAAGTGAGGTCACATCCTTTAGGTTATTTCTGATCTGTTTTTCCTTTAGTTCAAATCTATTTTGTGGGTGCGGTGAGAACAATGGAGGATGAAGACTCTCAGGTGCCCCTTGTTCATGCCACAACACATAAATCCAAACACTGAAACTGCCTCGCACAAAGGATCTGCCACTAGGCTGGGGGTGCAGCTCAGTGGGGGAGTATGTGACTAGCTGGCACAAGGCCCTGGGTTCAATCTCCAGCACCGGGCGGTGGGGGGGAATCAAATTTAGGAAAATTGTCAGTGCCATCCAGGGCAATAGCCACTATGCTTTCAGAAATTTTCAAGCATCTTTAACTTTATAATAGAACCTTAATTCCAACAATTGAGAGCTGTTGCTTCCTACACTCCTTACAAACTATTGCAGGAAACGTGTTCCTACAATTGTATTTTGACCATATTAGACCTTCCCTGAAGAGTACCAATATACCTGCTGCCTTAAAAAAAAATTGAAGCTGGAAAAATTCTATTTCAGAGAATAAACAAATAGTATACCATTCTTTTCTAGCCCGTGTTTCAGAATTTGACCTGACCTTCCCCAAAATGTTTAATATTTTATGATACATTTGCAAGGTTACCTTCCCTAAAACTCCCTTCTAATAGTAGGAAAGGACAACTCAATGCTTACTATATGCAAAACTGTACAGGGTGAAGAACAAAAAGATAATCCTGGAAAGATTCATGGTTTATGATTTGGTAGACTTTAAAATTTATAAGGAGAGAATAGTATTTAGTCAGGTATTACGATACATAGCAAAATGTCATAAATCCTATTAGAGTTGCTGAAATGCAATTGTATGATGGGGATTAAGACATTAATGGAGACTTTCAAGACAGCAATATCTGTGAATATGAAAAGCAAGCTCACAAGAAATTAGGTGTCAAAGTGACAAGTTTTGGGGAGAAATAGGATAAGGGGGAGAGTTTGATAAAACTATAACAACAACCATGAAGAATTTCCATTTTTAAATTTAAAAAGGTTGCACAATGACTTTTAGTATTAAATAGCACAAGAAAGGGGAAAGTAAGCTTGGGTGTTGGGACACACCTGTAATCCCAGTAATTGGGAGGCTGAGACAGGAAGATTGCAGGTTCAAGGCCAACCTCAGCAACTTAGTGAGATCCTGTTTCAAAATAAAAATAAAATAAAATAATAAAGTAAAAAAGGTGGGGGAATATGCCTTGGAGGTAGAATGCCCCTGGGTTCAATTTCCAGACCACTGCCCCTCAAAAAAAAAAATAGACAGGGGAAAATAACATTAATATATGTTAGTAGTATGATAATGCACAAACATGAGACAGAACTAAAAGTCTAAAAACAAATTTGCAGGTAGATGGTAAACGTTTTACTAAATGGGGACAGCATTCTGGAATAATTAGCTAACTATTTGAAAAAGAAAATAAAAAAGCAAAATGCTTACTTCACAGCATTTGCCAAAACCCATTCAAATAGATCAAGGGGTGGTGGGGCCAGAGAAATAATGAAAGAATAAACTAAAAGAAAATTAAATACTTTGGGTTAAAGAATGTCTTTCTAAGCAAAGCAGAAAAGATAGAAACTATAAAGACTGATCAATCTATATAAATTAAAAACTAAAAGACACAAGCAAACTGTAACACATATAAGTATCGTGTAGGACAGTCCAGAGCTCCAAAGGAGGGGACCATGCAAGCTTATGCAGAAATTTGTTTCTAGAGGCTAGATAAAGCTGTTTGTGTTTGTCCAGGTATGTGCAATTTCCCCTCCTGTCGTGAAGGTTAACACAGTTGTCTCAGCTTGTTCAGCCTGCTCTAACAAAATATCTGACACTGGGTAATAAATACCGAAGTTTATTTTTCACAGTTCTAGAGAGTGGGATAACCGAAATGAAGGTGTGGCAGAGTCCTGGCTCCCTCTCTCCTTCAAAATGGCACCTTTTCGCTGCAACTGCATCCTCACGTGGCAGGAGAGGTAGAGGAAGAGGAGAGAGTGAGCCCGTTCCGTCAGCCATTTTATAAGGGCACTAATTCCATTCAGAAGTGTGCAGTCCTCATGGCATAATCACCTCCTGAAGGCCCCACTCCTTAACACCATCACCTTGGTGGTTAAATTGCAATATATGAATTTTGAAAGAAACATCAACATTTAAGCCATAGCAATAGTATGTAAGTTGCTTGGGTTTCTTTGTAATATACATCATACCCAAAGAAGTCTACCCCTTCAATGAACCAAACTTGATTTTCCCTATCCAATTGTTTTTAAAGAAATACCCCCCAAAACCCTGATTTTTATCCACTAAGGGTCTTCCTCCTTTGTATAATCCTCAAATCTCTACCTCACACCCCCATTTAACATCGACTAACAATAGATAAAATAAACCCTAGGATATGTAGACCCCAAGCTGCCATGCAGAGCTCTTTGGACCTAGAGATCCATCCTCAGTACTGAGTAACAGCACCTAGACACATACGCCTCCTCTCTGATTCCCTTCTCTCCAGGGAGCTCCCTTGCCCTCCTCTTCTGGCTGTTGGCTCTGGCCATGAGCATCTGAAGGGTCTCCTACTGTGAGAGACGTACCCCCACCCTGCAGCACTAACCAAATTATCCCTGTGCAGCTTATTAAACTGCCTCTCAGGAGTCTATTTTTTTCCTTGATGAGGTCCAAAATCATCCTGCAGTCCTAGCCCCGAAACCTTTTACAGATTTTTTTTTTTTTTTGCGGTACCGGGGATTGAACGCAGGGGTGTTCTACCTCCGCACTACACCCCCAGCCCTATTTTTTTATACTTTATTTTGAAACCGGATATCACAAAGTTGCGGAGGGCCTCATTAGGTAGAGAGAGAGAGAGACAGGAGAGAGAGAGAGAGAGAGCTGAGGCTGGCTGCGAACCCGGATCCTCCGGTCTCTGCCTCCCAAAGTACTGGGATTACAAGCGTGCGCCACCACACCCGGCCCTTTCACAGATTTAAAAGTGTCATGGTACACAGAACTTAGGACAGGAATGTTAATTTTTCATCCACTTGTAAAATATAAAAACTTTGAATATTTATTAGTTCTTCAGTTCTTGGAAAACTACAGAACCATTTAGATGCCATGTAGGAAGAGTTAAGAAGGTGTCAGAGACAGGAGAACTACAGATATATTATGACAGCTTTGGCTTGCAGTGCATTGACTGGATCTGCTCTGATTAGTGGGTCATCTAATAAATGGCTGCAATAAAACCCTTTGGGGAGTAAAAGTGAATGGCATGTATAAATATACAAGATGACAGGCAAAACCAGGACTTTCCCTGGCAAACTGGAACATACGGTTACTCTAATTGTTTTGGCAATAACATAATACAGAGAGGGAGAGTGGAGCCCACGGGTACCTTATATGAAGAATATGCGTTATGAAGAACCTTTCCTACTTGGTGATGGGTAGAGTTAAGTACAGAAAATAGGCACACTTGATAAAATATGGTTAGGTGGATGTATTTGAATGGATAATTAGTTCTATTATTTGTAGATCAAAGATGAAGAAGACACCAATGGGTACCACTGACATTCCTTAGGAGATGACAGCATTTTCTCAGATTATCCAACAGCAATGTTTGTTGCTCTTCTTTTTCCTTGTCTCTTATTCCCCTTCTGCCTCTGCTTTGCCATGCCTCCTTATACCACACCATCATTTCCTATGTTTCCCCTTTCCTGCTTCTCCGCTGTATCTGCCTCTGTAGCATCTTTGTGTCTGTCAATAGCTTACATGGAAGTTATTTGCCATCCAGTGGAGCTAATCACCCTGAGAACAAGCTGAAGGTGTTTCTGTGAGCAAGGGCTTTGAGCAATTAAGAGACATACCTTTTGGGAGGCAGGCTGAATGGCAACTATCCACAGTCTCTGTTTTTCCTTTCTTTTCTCTGCCCCTGTTGGTGCTGGTCCTCTGCTACCTTATCCTAATAATCTTTGTTTCTTTCTTATACCTTTGAGAAATACATTGGTTTAGAACCATTCACAGGAAACTTTAAATCTCCAGTATTTACGGACACATACTTCTACCTAGATTAATAATAAAAAAAGATATGCAAGTATCTTCCAGCCTTTTAGAATAAGCAAAATACAATTACAGAAATTTCCCAATGTGATTTTATCAAAATCTTTAATTTTCTAGTTTTGATTATGTCCGTTTTTCAACTTCCACATTCTGAGTCATTAACTCTGATTATTGATGTAACATGGCCTGCTGGGGGAAATCAGATTAGAGCATGTCTCCATACCTCTTCTGACCTTAAAATGCTTTAGTTCATGCTGACAAAAAAAGGAAGAAGAAAGCAAACACATTGATGTTTATTAAAATAAAATCCCCAGCAGGGTGTGGTGGTACACACCTGTAATCCTAGTTCTTGGGAGGCTGAGACAGGAGCATCGCAGGTTCGAGGACAGTCTTAGCAAATAGTGACACTCTCAGTAACATAGTGAGACCCTGTTTCAAAACAAAAAATAAAAGGGCTAGGGGTGTAGCATGGAGGTAGAATGCCCCTGGGTTCAATCCTCAGCACCACAAAAATAAGTAAATAAAATAAAATCCCCAATTGATTTTTACTTCTTCAGCAAGTTGTTTTCCTTGACTGTTTAAGTGTGTGTTGGCTGAAGGGGATCTGTTTATACAAATGAAATGGAATCCGTGGTCGCTTGGAACATGCCTGACTTATCTACAGGTTTCAAAAGCACACCAGATCCAAGACATGAAATGGCAGGCAGGTGCTCCCTACAGCATGTACTCTTTAACAAGCACACACAGATGAAAAGAGTAATTTCTTCTCTTCTTAATTATCAACTGATTTATTTTAGTTAATTTAGTATTTATTATTACCGTCCACTGAACACTCTTTTTAATAACATATGTCTTCAACCTAGGGCAGCGACAAGTGACAATTAGCCCCAATGTATTCTTTTAAGTAGATTTCCAGAAAATAGCTTCACGATCTATTGCCCAAATCAATCAGCACATGGTAAATTTAGCCTTGACTGTTGGCTTTTATTTTTTGCACACTAGATAAATTCTTGTTTATTTCCAAAATCCAATGTCTTACTGATTTAATTATATTTAGGTGGGCAGCTTTAGCAGTAAGGTCACTGGCCTAAAGAACAGATGCTCTATTTGGCCAGGATGTTCCGGAGAAATAACCATTTTGAATTCTATTACATTTCCTCCCAATCGCACCCCACTGCACAGTGCTGTTTGTTTTCCGTTTTCTTTCTCACATACAGCATCTGTCCTATATGCTTCACTGCACTGTCTTTTCCGTAAAGAAAATGCAGCTGAGAAAGAAAATGAATATCAAATTCAGAGCTCCCAGGAGAGCTGACCCAAATTTTCAAATGATAGCATTAAAATGCACTCTCCGCATTCAGAGCTAGGGTATCACAATATGATTCCTTAATGATTCAAAGGGCATGTATTCTGGCCAGTTATCTTTGACAGGCCTTTAAAAAATGATGCAGACAATTAAAATAATAAGGAAACAACCTCTTGACTATCTAATGACAAATAGGAAAGGAGAAAGCCCTGAGAGTCAAAGGACTAGGAACAGAACTTGTTTATATTCTTACTTTTACCTTGTTTACAGACTTTCACACTGCCATGCTTACCACAGTATCACATGTGGAGCAGAGTATTGGTTACTGGGTGCTCGAGCTGTGTCTGCACTATGAAATGTTATGAAGGCTTGAGGTACACTCTTCTGAAATATTTTATAATAGGTCTTTGAATGCCATCAACTCAACATTCCTACAGTTGTCTTTCTTCTTGATATTCAAAGCTGGTTTCCCTACCCTCTCTAACTAATAAATACACATGGGCACACCTGAGTGGTTAGCTTCTTTATTAAAAGTTATTGAATTGGTATGTTTTATTGAGTAATCTAGGCAGATTAGAAATTATTCCTGCTTAAATATTTGTATCCCACAAATACGCACCTGTCTCTCACAGACACAAGTTTAATATTCCATATCTGTAAGGAATCTGATGCTAATTGAGCAGGTTTTCTTCCAGTATTAATTTTAATTATGCAGAGCAGTGGGAAGCTCTTGGTAATTTCCCACCTGACAACTAGGACCCAAAAGAACAGCTGCCTATGGTTTTATGCTCTTATGAACACACTGGATATCAGAGAGTCAATAAACGTAGGCATGAATTCTCTGTGTGCTCCACTGAGGTTATGAAAATGAAGCCTTTGGAGGAGTTCAGAGGGAACCTGCAGCTGAGAATGATGTCCAAGCCACTGTGCAGAGTATTATGACAGTCACAGATCTCAGAGGAGCTGCAGGAAGAGAGGCTCCCTGCTGTAATGAACACAGCCCGTAGTTAAATAATAAATCACAGTCATATAGCCAGCCTGCAACAGCCACTACCTATCAGAAAGTTACCATGACCACATAGTGCAAATATTTAGTTCCACGCAGTTGTGTGTCTCTATGGGAGACAACTGAAGTAGTTGTCTCTTTGTCCTTTCTAAAGAAGACGATGAATGCTGTTTGTTTATGATGAACTGAAAGTCACAATGATATTATTTGCATTTATCAAATGCAAAAAGTAAAATAAAACCTGGTTATAATCCCCACATCTAAATCTATCCCCTAGCATGACTGTAAAAATCAAGAGCCCAACATATATATAATTTAGCACAAACATCTTTTGACACCTCACATATTTTCTTCTTTCGTTTGCAAAAGAACAAAAGGCTTACTGGATGAACACACGGTATTATATTTGCTTTCTGATATGCCAATTCAGGATACAATGAGCTAGATGAATTATTCATTTTGAAGTTGCATTTGTTTGTAGATAAAAGTCTGTGAAGGCTCAGAATAAAAAGGTAGGTAAAAATGGGACTCAAAATGGACACAGGAAAAAAGATTCACAATTCCAAAGAATGTAACCAGCTACATAATTCATTTCTAAATTTGAAGTCAAAGTCTTTAATTTAAAAAAATTAAATAGTATTCACACTAAGTTAAGACATAGAGGGAAAAAAGAACCACCATTTAACTAAATACAGCTGAAAGAGTTAATTTATCATGCATCTCAATCTGAAATTGCACCCATCTCTGTAAAAACTCTAATATTTACAATCTTTTTATTAATGCAACTTAAAAAGAAGAAACTTTATATCCCTAGTAGTTAGCAGAGTGCCTGGCGTATATCAGTGATTACTAAATAGTGCTGAGTGAATAACCTTAACAATGACACAACAGGGTATAAAGACATGATACACCTTCCCCAGGATGAGTGAGTGAGTGAGTGAGTGAGTGTGTGTGTGTG
>PVJS01001225.1:0-25585 GCA_004027185.1 Glis glis
AAAAAAAAAAAAAAAAAAAAAAAAAAAAAAAAAAAAAAAAAAAAAAAAAAAAAAAACATTTGTTTTATCCTCATTTATGTAGATGAGCACCTGGTAAACTAATGACAGTTTTACAGCACAGATTCTCAAATATTTAATCTACAGGCTTTTGAAAAGTTTCATTATTTTTAACATTGTGGTAAAATCAATAGACAGATACATATTTTAGCAGACATATATACATGTAGACATATACTTTTATATCTACCTATATATGTCTTCATCCCTTTATATAGTTTATACTTGTGACACATGTACCAAATCACAAATTCTAGATCTTATGTAAAACACAAAGAATCATATGACCTTTCGTTTCGAGTAGTCTGCTTTTTTAAATGCAATGTTTTCTGAGAGCACATATTTCCTGTAACAATAACAGCACTCAGAATATTGTTGCCTGCATATTAAATACTCAGCATCTGACTTTTTACTTCATTTAATTTGAACTGGACAAACAGACATGATTTGTAAAATGAAAGAGCTTTTTATCCCCCTTTCTTAAAATTCTATCCTGATTTAAAAACAATGGCAACAAACATGGACAGGGACCAAACCAAACTAAACAATTAAGAAAATTTTTTACCTTATATTTTAAATAGAGTGAATCAACTTAAGCTATTGTAGTTTTTATTTCTTTTATTTTTGGGGGTACTGGAGGCTGAATCCAGAGACATTCTACCTCAGAGCTACATCTCAGCCCTATTTTATTTTGAAACAGGGTCTCACTAAGTTGTTGAGATTTCTCACTAAGTTGCTGAGGCTGGTCTGGGACCTGTGATCCTCCTGTTTCGGCCTCCCAAGTACTGGGATTACAGTTGTGCACCTCTGCACCTAGATGAAACATTTTTATATACTTTTATATAACCATACATCATATTGTAACCATACATCATATTGAGGTTTAGTGTGATAGAAACCTAGCACCTGGTGCCTTTCCTCCCATATCCCACCCCACTCTCTTCCGCTCCCCATTGATAATATCAAATTTGGTATTGATAAAGGGTTCTCACTGAGCACTATACTTGTCTTTAGCTTTCTCATAACAAAGAGTTAAAATATGGAGCAATATGTAATTATTGAGCATATCATGTGCAAGGTATTCACAAAAATGCATAAAAGGTTGAAAGACAACCAATTATGTAATGTACAATACGAAGCATTCTATTAGAATATAAGATGTGTGCTGCATAGCAAGGGGGCTATTAATGTCCTGGAAGATAAACATTACCAGGATATTTTACAGTTCTCATGGTAATCAATGAGATTCTATTATTTTAATCTCTGTATGACATTCAAGAAACACAGATCAACATTTTAAAAGGCAATTTCAAAACAGATCAAATTAGAGTATTTCTTGAATAATTACAAAGGGAACATGCAGAATGTGACACTGTCTCCAGTTTCTTTTCCCATCCCTGTGGTTCTCCTCACAAACTTAACAGCCTTGCGATGCCCACTAGAAGTCATCCTCTTATTGGCTTAGAAGGGCACACCATCTTTCAGGTCCTGCCCTGGGACCTAAAAAACAAACAAACAAACAAACAGATAAAAAACAAAAATGGTGGAATTCATATTCCTCTCTTGGCTTTCTCAAAAACATCTGTCCATTTACCCAAGTTGTCACCAGACAGGGGTCTGAGGAGGCCCCTCCAAAGGGACAATGGAACTTCAACTCGTCCCCAGCAGGTTCTTAACCTACACTGCTGAAAAGAATTCCAGGATGAATGGAAAGCAATGAATACACAAAGATATATTAAACAATAGCAAAGGTGTATACACACCCCATAGAAAAGGTGTGGGCACCCTTTGCCTCTCAGAGAAGAGAAGACTAGTGACACACCGGGGTTGAGCTCTCTGATTATTTATATGATTTTCCTGGAAAAAAAGATGCTCCACTTCCCAGGGATGCTTCTTTGGAAATCAAATCCCACAATAATCATTTGATATTTGGGGTTCAGAATATTTCTTCTTGGTCAAGCAGTCTAGCCATAAATCAGTGTGGGTGCGTTGTCGTGTAAGTCTTTGAATCTGGTGATATTTAAATTGCTTATGTTTTGGTTCTGGTTGATCTGGTACAGCATATGCTGGGGGTTTTGCTCGTATAACTACAGGGGCAAGCATGATGGTCATGCTCGCAGATCCAGGTCTCTGTTGACCAAAGGTCTCTTTTGCTCTCTCCCCAAGAGCTCACCTATCTCAAAATGACTTTTTTATCTCTACTCAACCCCACTCCTCTCTTCTCTTCTTCCCTACTCAAGACAGGACCAAGAAGTGGGAATGGAGGACGGGGCCCAGCAATGTGCACATCAGGGAGAATCCAGCAAGTCTAGTGCTGGCCTCTGCACAGGGATTAATGAAATCAAAAGATACTTTTCCTCTCTTGCCTCCTGATTTCACTTATTTTTCCAAGTCAAAGCCCAGGTTTTCAGCCAATCATCATATTTTTTCCAATTAATTTAGTGTCAGAATGAATGGAGAATAATATGTACACTAAATTGGATGGGCAAAATGAAACAAAAAGAGAGAAGATTAACTAGATCTGATCGTATCACATCTGCGTTCTTTTCTTCTTAAGGACAAATGTTGGGATGGATATGAAAAAGTAACATATTATGGGTGAATGCTGATTTAATTTTTACTCCCCTTTCTGTGTTTAAAGATACAAATTATTCAGAAGAGGGAATGGTAACGGTGGCTCATAGCTGCGTAACAAGTTGAAAGAAGATATATCCCACAGAGAACATATGGCCAAATGTTGGTAGGATGGGACTTTGAGAGGTGCCTCTGATAAAGACTGGGTGTCCCGGTCTAGCTTTATTCTTGGCAAGAGAATCAGGGGTTGCCTGTTAAGCACTGTGTTCCATTTTAATATGAGTTTCAGATTAATTCGGAGCAGGGTTAATTGGAGTCCCGCCAGTTTTAATAGCAGTGGAGTGCTGAGTCTTTGGAAAGAAATGACATACAATACTCTTCTAACTATTGGAGAAAAATAATTAAAATCTGACATAGGAGATAAAAGTTCTCTCATAAATATTAGTCTTGCTCTGCGAGTAGCCAACAGAACATAATCCTTATCTACATGGTCTCCATTATTTAAAAAGTCTGTTGAGGCTGTGGTTCCTGGATTTTGGAAAGCACCTCAGAAGAGTAAGGATGGGGTGTGTCATTCAGCAATGCCAACTCATAGATCACCCATCTCCTATGGGACTGTGTCATAAAAGTCAGCTTGAGACTTTACCGTGACGTAGAAATCGTCTGTCTTGGGCTCCCTCTTGCCCTTTCTGCTTTACTTTCAGCTCGCATTGCATCCTGTTTTTTCATCTATTGGAGCTACAGATGGCCCCTGAGGTTGGCAAACAGCCTGGCAAATCGCTGGCAGCCACGGAACCCCCAATGTCAAGTCTCCCTGCAAAATCACAGTCTTCAAAAACAGGTGTCTTCCTCTTGATCTTTTCCTTCTGAATAAATGTAAGACTTTCATGTGGTATGAGGGAGATTTCATGAAATGATGCTATGTTGGCAACCATGAGTGCTAGCCAGGCTTTGAGCAGAGTAAACAAATAGTATGAAATTATTCTCCCTTACGGGCTAATATATGTTAGGTAGAGATCAAATCAGACCTGAGCCCTCCTATCCAAACAGCTTACACATTCCTCTCTGCTTCAACTTTACTTACCCTGCATGCAAATCAGATCAGACCAAAAATGTTTGCTCTTAAGAAGTAAAAAACATAGGTCAGTTCGTGGTTTCCATGCAAACTTGGTGTTGATTCGTGCTATCCAAGAACCTCAGTGTGCATTGCAAATTCAGTGCCCTCTTGGTCAAGTGGATCCCCCAAAGTTTGTCATAATCAACTGAAGTGACACAAAGTGATTTTCCCTCTAGGGAGATGCTAGTCGGGCTGCGAATATTGGTGATTTGGGCCACTCTTTAAAGTACAGACAGTGCTCTGGTTTCGGCATTAGGCACTAATTCACTTTGTTTCAGTTGATCCTCAGGGCATAAAAGGACGTTTAGTCATCAAACAAACAGGATTACTGTATCTTGGACTTCTGCCACTGGAAACCATTAGTGGGGTGTGTCATGGGGGGGATGGAGATACAGATGGAGAAAGTCAGATTTCTATCCTTCAGAGACTCATTTCAATGAAATAGACTTAAACTTATTAACAGACTTCGAATGCTAGCCCTTTTCTTTATTCCCAATCCATCTCGTGCAACTTGGACTATATAAAATTAGAAGAGGCTCCAGGGGTCTTCTAAGCAACTTCCTACCCAGAGCAGAAAACACCTCTACAAAACAATTATGACAATGGGTTATCACAAACTCAAATTTAAAAAAAATAAAATAAAAACTTTATATTCAGTGAATATTTACTCTTCTGTATCTTTTACCTCTTAGAGATATTTTGCCCACTGGAACCATGAAGATCAATAAATCAGATTCCAATTTCTTTTCGACAGACCTGGCAATGATGGAAGACAATTACATGTTGTAAATTCACCATTTCTGAGATTAACATGCACTGCTCTGTTATTTCCAATTCTTTCGCATGAGCCAAGTAGCTTAACTTGACATATCTGTGGAGAAGGTTGCATTTGGACGTTCAGTTTCTTGGAGAAGGACCCAGAAGCCTTGTGACTTCTGAGCTCATGGAAGGGATTGTGCTTGTGTTTGAACCATGCTTACCAGTTTCTAAATCCTCTTACACTTTTCTGTGTTAACACAAACAGCTATCTTTTTGAAGATGGTTCCTCCTCCAAGCTATATGAGCCAGAAGAGAAATTAAGACTTAGCTATGAATAGCTATGTCTATAAAGGAAAAGAATGCTGCCCAAATTGATAATCTGTCATAATTTAAGCATTGAAGTTCCTGGTACATTTCCACTGCCCCAAATCTTACAGTCTTCTCTCTTGTTCCTCAGTATGTTTTCATTTTTATTTTAATATGTCCTTGATGGTGGTTGTGCCCTGAAGCCTTCTTCACTTGAAGTGGTAATTATATAGTTCCTCAGAGTTTAAATTAGAATGCATGCAGAGAGATACCAAGCTATGAAGGTATAGCACATTTTGACCAGATGTGAATTTACAGGAACAGCAATGGTAAGGCCATGTTGCTACACCATCAAATTAAATAATTTAAACTCTTTTCCCCATACATCCACTCCACTTTCTTTATGGCTAATAATTACAACAGTGCACTTAGATGCAGGCAAGGATATTATTAGATCATACCCGAAGTTTGAAGTGGCCTCATCAGCCACCTGAGGCAAAGCATAATTGCCCTGTTTCTGCACATTATCACATAGCAGACAGTGTTGCTGAATGCTATTATGTAAGTATTTTAATTTTTCATTGGGCAAAGAAATTAAATTCCAGCTCTATGGGATAGCAGTGTCTCTGAAGTAGAAAAGTCTGGTCAGGGAGAGGTGGTGTGGAGACCTGGTGCTTCATTGGAAAGGGCGAGGCTTGCGTGGAGAACATGAACCACCTCTTAGTCCTCATCTTCTAAGGAAAGCAAAACTCTCCATCCTTAGTTCATTCTTTCTGTCCTCAGTTCACTGAAGACATAACGATTAAAAAGAACTTGCTGACAGTTTGCAAAGCTGCTGTTTTGTTTTTGATAGCAGAAGCCATCCTCCTTCCCTGGAAAGCAGAAAACATGAAGGAGCTAATACTACAATTCACAGAGACATACAGGTTCTCCTTGGCCCATGGCGCTTCTTCATTGCTGTTACTGATAGAAGCAGTGTGCTAGACTGTGCCTCTTCTGCTTAGAGAGCCTGCACCCTCTAAGATCACAGAGTGTGTGGTAAGAGACTCAAAACTGGAAGGGAATTGGCTGTGTCCCTTGCAATCTGGTCTCCCCTGGAACAGGAACCGGTTGCTTTTTAGAGATTAGGAACAGATCACATGGAACAAGCACTAAATTTCTCTACCCATCTGGCACTTTACAAGTGGTCATCACAATGGTGCGGTTGGAGTTCAGGTTTTTTGTTTATTGGATCTGGGGTAATTTTGGGGGTGGTGGTAGCTTTTTTGTTATTGTTGTTTGGGGTTTTTTGTTTTTGTCTTTATTTGGTAAATTTCCATTAAACTTCACTTCGGCTCATTGTATTCATGGGGAAGGTTAGATTCCTAAGCAGTATTTATACAACCCTTTATAATCTCATTACTTGCATACACCTGCAGTCCCTCCTGTCCTCCTTTTCTCCTACTCTGTGAGCCAAGGAGACCTCAGCTCCTTGAATGGCCATGGCTTTCTCCCCTGAGGGCCTTGGCAGGCTTGGCCCCTGTATCTACAGGATTCTTCCATCACCCTTCTCCCCCTTACCCTCTTTTATTGACTTCTCCAATCACAGGATCCCAATGCCTTTGTTTCCAAATCTCCACCGAGTACCATGAGGGAATGGGATGGTGTTTCTCCTTTGCCATTGCTCCCTTAACACCAGCACCACTTATACATGCAACCAACAACTGCTGAATGTGCACCAGGGGAGATTAGATGACCAGATAGTCATAGTGATGGAAGAGTAAACAACAGTAAACAATTATAGGAAACAGCAGAATACTTACTACAAGGACGTTTAAAAGTCTTAATCCAAGCTCCTTGCAAATATGCCCATGGTAGAAATTTCTTCCTCTTCTTAGTTCCAGAAAATACTTTAGAACTAAGAAACTGCATCCATTCATTCATTCATTTTAATTAGTTAATTGATTAACCTGCACAAATTAAATGTGTCCTTCTTTTTGCTGGCTGCTGTAAAAGGATAGACTCAAATTTGAGGCTCATAGCCCCCACCAAGGTGGTCATTATTTTCTTGTCTTTTGGATTCTGAATATTGCTTTGTAGGACCCCTCATTTCCCTTTTATTTGATTTTTTATAGAATGAGGCAAAACATAAATTATTAAATGTAGTTATATTTCCAGTCCTTAGAACCTTGTGCTATGGAAAAAAGGCTGTTTTTCATATTATGAATAATTGCAGGATTCCTTTTCTTACAAATAACTAAACAAAAACAGAGAGAGAAAGTGACTTTTCCTGGGCTGTACAAAAAGTCACTACCATCACCAGAAATGAACTTTACGACCAAATATTCAAGTCTTCTTTAGATTTAATCTATAGTTTATGCCTTAAATGAGAAATTGTTAGACTAAAAATTCAGATTATTTGATGCTAAATCTTATTCTTAGGAAAGATTTGGTTAATAGCTACTGTTTTCCTAAAGAGGTATCTAATGGTCTTAGAAATCATCATTTCTTGAATCCTACTATTGTGTAGCTGATCTTTGCTAATTGATTTAAGCTTGTGTTTTAGACAAATGTAAGCTCAGAAACATTATATTGCTAACCATATTTATTCAGCCTCAAAGAGCTCAGAGAAGATAAATCTTAAAGCATGTGCTGCTGTGGGCCATCTTGTGTCACAGTTTGGAGCCTGTGTTTTTCACAGATATTATGAGGGCCCGATTAAAAGTGAAGGAAAGCAAAAATCACATAGCGAAATATCTCTAGGCTACTTCTTACAAATTTATTAGCTCAAAATCTCCTCTAAAAGGTCCAAATTTTATTTATGCTTCTTTCATTATCTTATTTGAATAGGATCACTTTAATGGGAAGATCTAGTGAAATTACCTCCCTTATTTCTTAGTACGTAAAAATACACATCTAGGTTTTACTGAAAAAAAAATAGAACAGTTAAGTCGGGCGTGGTGGCGCACGCTTGTAATCCCAGTACTTTGGGAGGCAGAGACCGGAGGATCCGGGTTCGCGGCCAGCCTCAGCTTTCTCTCTCTCTCTCTCTCTCTCTCTCTCTCTCTCTCTCCCTGTCTCTCTCTCTCTCCTTAGTGAGGCCCTCCTCAACTTTGTGAGACCCAGTTTCAAAATAAAGTATAAAAAAATAGGGCCGGGGATGTAGCTCGGAGGTAGAACGCCCCTGCGTTCAATCCCCAGTACCGCAAAAAAAAAAAGAAAAGAAAAGAAAAAAAAATAGAACAGTTAAGAAACTCAAAGGTCTGAACTCAGTGGAGGATAAATTTGGCTGACCAAGTGTGATCTTTCCAATGAGTTAAAAGAACCGATTAAAAAAACAATGACATGGTTATTTTAATTTTCTTTTGTTTTTAGTCTCTACATATAATTGAATTGTAATGTATGAAAATTTGGCTGACTACCTAGTATTGTGTTTTGATCATAAAAGGCATTCAATTTAGCATAGTCAGTCAAAATACTCTGTGGTAGAGACTTATTAGAGATTTACAATTTCTGGCCCTTTCCTCCCACCCAATAGGCAAAACTGGTGGTCCTGCCCTTTACACTCAAGGTGGACAGTAATCTATTTGTCTGTGTGGAGAGAGGAAAGTCTGCTATTTATGCAGTGTCAGAAGGAGAGTGCCTTCATACACCAATGACAAGGTGGAGTAACTCATAGAGTATGACTAGGGTAGTATCTGACAGGTCTGCATGACTAGCATTGGCTATATATAGGGGACAAGGCGACATAGACAGCTCTGCTCCAAGGCAGGTAAGAGCTGGTGTGCAGCCTCCAGGGGCCTTTGCTCTGTTGCTTCCCTGATGGACAATGAATGTTGGAAAGGAGCCTGGATCGCTGCTTAAACAGAGAAAAGCACCAACCAAAGACATCAGATTTGTGTGAGCCAGAAATAAACATTTGGATGGTAAGCTAATCAGATTTAATTGTTTCTTAGACTACTATATCACCACTAACCCACACCATGATTCAGATTTCAGTCTCGTAAACATGAATTCTGTCCTGAAAACTCAGATGGGTTCTAGTTTATTTTTATGCCTTCTCTCTGAGATTAATAAAATGAATTAATATTCTGCCTATCTTTCTTGGATACATAAATAGACATCATCCAGATGTGTTTCATTACCAACTTTCTATAAAGTGGTTGGGATGAACTCTATGTTACCTTTAAATGGCAGGATTTTGTAATTTTTGGGATATAATTTAATTAATCTCTACCAAGAGTACTTACTGAGATTTAAAAGGCATCTTTAAGATAGTCAGAGCTGGGTGTCAGTACTTGGGAGGCTGAGACAGGAGGATCACAAGTTCGTGGCCAGCCTCAGCTACATAGTGAGGTCATCTGCAACTTAGTGAGACCCTGTTTCAAAATAAAGAATTAAAGGCTGGGCATGGTGGCGCACACTTGTAATCCCAGTACTTTAGGAGGCAGAGACTGGAGGGTCCGGGTTCGCAGCCAGCCTCAGCTCTCTCTCTCTCTCTCTCTCTCTCTCTCTCTCCCTGTCTCTCTCTCTCTCTACTTAGTGAGGTCCTCTGCAACTTTGTGAGACCCGGTTTCAAAATAAAGTATAAAAAATAGGGCCGGGGTATAGCGCAGAGGTAGAATGCCCCTGGGTTCAATTCCCGGTACAGCAAAAAAAAAAATAAATAAATAAATAAAAATAAAGAATTAAAAAATAGGGCTGGGGGTGTAGCTTGGAGGTAGAATGCCCCTGAGTTCAATCCCCAGTACTGCAAAAAAAAACCATAAAAAATAAAAAAATAAAAAAGGTAGTCAGATAATCCAGACTGGAGATTCACAGTCTTAAGGTATTCAATATATACATATCCATGTTTATAGCAGCACAATTCACAATAGTCAAATTATGGAACCAACCTAGGTGTCCAGCAACAGATGAGCGGATTAAAAAATTTGGGGATATATATATACACAATGGAATTCTACTCAGCAATAAAGAAGAATGAAATTATGTCATCAGCAGGAAAATGGATGGACCTAGAGAGCATTATGTTAAGTGAGATTAGCCAGTCACAGAAAGTAAAAGGGTCATATGTTTTCTCTCATATGCAGAAGCTAGGGAGTAATTGGGACACAAAAGACTTTAGATAATGGAGAAGAAATCCCAGAGGAGCTAGGGAGGTGGTCTAGGGGAGGGGAGGAGAGGGATTAATGAAGGAAATACCTCCATTGATGCTAGGTACATATGTGAGAATACCAATGCCAATCTCAATATCATGTATGGGGAAGAGGAGAGAGTGAAGAGGGAGCTGGGGAGAAGCTCACCAAGTGTTGTATGCATGTATGTCACTATCAACCTTATGATATGAGACTACAGTGCACCAATAAAAGGTTATTAAAAAAGAAAAAAAATAAAACCCAAAATAAAAAAAAGATAGCTGGGTAGAAAGGTAACAAGTCCAAGATTAGTTCAGAGATTTCTTTGTGAAGACTCTATTAATTAACATAGAAAAAAAATGCTTTGAACTGAAAAAAAATGGAACTCTATAGTGAAAATGGCTGCAGACATTGGGTGCAGCCCAAGGATGAGTATCATTGTTTTTTAATTGGTGTTATTTAGAAACAAATGAGACTGGATAAAGGCAATGATGACAATAATGAATCTTACATTTGTATATAAATAAGAATTACCTGACATTTATTTATGTATCAACAGATATTTATTGAGTTAATTTTGGCTACTCACAATGCTAAATGCTAGATACAGAGTTGAATGAGATGGGAATCAAGCTCTCAAGGAATTTACAGTTACCAAAGAAAAATGAATTAGAAAAACAAATCATGGCAATATAGACTATCAAAGGAATGCTGCAAGCTCACTCCATAAGCTAGGAACCGTGGAGTGGGGCGGGAGGTGATATGAGCTAGGCAGGGAAGATTTTCATGAAGGTAGAGTATATTTTGAATCTGCAAGAGATATGTTAAAAAACATTCAGCATTAGAATTTCTTTCCCTTTGAAGTAATTAAAACAACTAAAATAAACATTTTTATATAAACTAGACAATTGCTTATAAACAATTTTTATATAAACACTTTTTTTATTGAACCCAGGGGTGTTCTACCTCTGCGCTACACCCCTGGCCCTATTTTTTTATACTTTATTTTGAAACTGGGTCTCACAAAGTTGTGGAGGGCCTCACTAAGTAGAGAGAGAGAGAGAGAGAGAGAGAGAGAGAGAGAGAGAGAAAGAGAGAGAGAGAGTAAGAGACAGGGAGGGAGAGAGAGAGCTGAGGCTGGCCGCAAACCCGGATCTCCCGGTCTCTGCCTCCCAAAGTACTGGGATTACAAGTGTGCGCCACCACACCCGGCCCATATAAACACTTTTATATAAACTAGACAATAAAGGAAAGGTTAGGATGAGGAGAGAGGGGGAAAGTGCCAGCCTGATATGCAACTTGATAAAATAATGCAGGCATATAAGAATATTCTTATAAAATCTTCCATCTAAAAGATGTTAGGAAGCACAAGGTCTTCTTTAACGAGAAATTCATGAGAAAAAGATAAATTACATACAGGAGATCTCCTATTGATCAGAGACATGTGGCTATTTATCTGTACATATGAAAAGTCATTTTTTTTCCACAAGCCCATTCCTCAGAGCCCTAAAAGTCTGAGAAATAGTCTAGACTTATTCCTTCAATAAAAAATTTAATTTTACCTATGAAAAGCTGGACTGCAGAGTGGTTGTTTTCTAAGGACTTCAAGCATGAGAAAGAAATGGAATTTTTTAAAAAAAACTAGTAATAACAAAAAAAAGGTTAAGGGGAAACAAGAGAAAAGAGGGGTGGTAAATTACCTTAATGCTTTAAGGACTGATGACTATGAAGCATTGGCCAGAATTGGACAGGGCAGCTTTGACCTGATTCTAAGAAGCTTGCACATGTTGAAATGGTATTCGATTCACACAGTAAATACTAATTCTGGCAGATTTATTTTGTAGGTAAGATAATTAGAATAATGTACACAACATGAACTGCATGTACCATCCATTCTCAATCTCCTGAAGTTTATAAATAATCACAGAGGTAGCTCCACCATCATTAGTTGACGAAGGCAGACTATGAAAGAAAGAAGAGTGGCTTTATAGTGGGATGGATATAATTATAGTTATTATCACAGAGAAAATTAGACAGAATGAGTTCAAAAGAATGAAAACATGACCACAGATCAATTTAAAACACATTCTTATCTTGCTGTAAATGCTATAGCATATCTCTGAAAAAAAAATTGATCACACATTCAGATAGTCCCATTCAATATTTTTAAATGCCCTAATCCATTACTGCCTTCAAAATGCACAAAAGAGAGACCCAAATTTATCTCAATACTCATGCACAGGTAGATGTTATTTTGTATGTCTCATTTTTCTCATCCATGAAGTTGGAATAATACACTACTCATCCAATGCTGGGGGTTCAATTCTCATGTCTTTCCATGTTGCTGGGATACCTTCCAGAAAAATCTTCCTTTCTTGTAGAAGATTTAACACAATTCCTGCCCAATTCCCTAACCCTCTTCCAGCCCTTTAGAACAAAATCAATTTCAACTTAATAAAAATATGTCATCAAAAAGGCATATTTATAAGGAAGGGTTAGGGCATTACATAATCAAGTAAGATTACAGTCTCCCACTATTGCTCTGCTTCTTCAACATAAGTTGGTTTGATATATTCACCTAATAAATCTGCCCGTGCTTGCTTTGGGGGAATAAATATACATAAGCCGGTCTCCTATGAACTGCCTTGCATGGAGAAGAGTCTGGAAAATATTCCAGTTGAGAGCCAATAGTCTTCTTCACTTGATAAATTCAAGGAATCATTATTCATAAAGCAGAATTCCGAGGTGTCAGGTGAACAGAGTAAAAGATACCAGGCCAAAGTCTGGTAGTGTAGGCAAACTGGTTTGGATTGGTTATTTGGGTCAACCTCACTAACCATATTTCCCTTGCACTGGTACCACATTACCTAAGCCAATCAAAGACCCTTGGTCTAGCCATAAGAAAGGGAGACATAAGGGGGATCCTTATAAGCTGAAAGAGTTCTGCACCTGAGTCATCCACAGAATACATTCTTTTAAGATGTGGGTTATCTGGTCTTCATAATGTTATGGACATTGGCAAAGTCTGCTAATTATCCTGGAAGCAGGATAATTTGGGTCTCGGGCTGTATCCTCGTGCCACAGTGTGCCTCATGCAGTTCCTATCATCTTCACAAAGTGCCTTTCCATGGATTTGGATTAGCCATTTGTCATAGGAGTTCTACAAGATGCATCACAAGGAGAGGGGGTGACAGAGGTATAGATTTGCTGCTGGACCCCGAGTCCTCCCCAGCCTGGTGCAGCTCACTGTCCTTGCGATGGGCTGGAGGTGGGATTGTTGAGTCTGTTCTAATGTGCTTACGGTCATATATCTGAATTACATCTCTGTGTTCAGGGCAGATGGATGCATGAAACATGGGAAACTTTCCTTAGGCTGTTCTTCTGTTACAAGTCAGTCCGAAGGTTAGAAGGCACAATCTACACAGCTATGAGAGGTGGGCGGGTCTCAGACTTCCCCAGGCTGAGTGTGAATCTCCTATGGTGGATGGAGAGAAACAAGTGGAGAAGATTCCTGTGGGTCTGGGAAGCATTAGTGGTAAATCCTGAGTATAAAGCTCATATACACCACTTTCCTCTGATGAACAGCTAATCCAGAAGCAAAACACAGCCCCCGTTGTCAGGGCTACACATCTGCTATCCACATCCCGGCAGGGGTTCTAGTTTTCTTGGAGGAGAACAGGAAGTCCCTGCAATATCCATTATGCCCTTGAAATCATGCACGGGCATGCAGCGTGAATACAGCTAACTGCCTAGGCTATAGTAGAAACTGATCTGGACGTTCAACTCTTCCTGAAAGCTTAAAAGCAAACCTAAAAAAAAAAATCTATCTTTCTATCTGCATACGTATGTATGTCTCTTTTTTTATTATCCATAAATCTTTATTGAGCACAAAGTCCACTGAAAGCACTAAGTATTATGAAAATGAGAACGTAAAGAGTTTGGGGTAAGCAAGGCTTCTTTTTATTTGTGGTACTGGGGATTGACCCAGGGGTACCCTAATACTGAGCTACACTCCCAGCCCCTTTTTTTGTATTTTTATTTTGAGACAGGGTCTACTAAGTAGCCTTAATGGGCCTTGAACTTGTGATCCTCTTGCCTTAGCCTCCTCAGTTGCTGGGATTATAGGTGTACACCACCCCGCCTGGCCAAAGCTTCTTTAATATGAGAGAAACCTTAGTAGGAAAGCAGATATATGCAAAACACAACCAATAGGAGATATATACACATGTGAGTTTTATTATGACAGTTGGCTCATGTGAATACTGAGTATGGAGGCTGAGAAGCCCATGGTCTCCATATAGCACTCTGGAGGCCCAAGGGAGCCTGGGTACATTCCAGCTGGTGCTAACCTCAGTCCAAGGACAGGAGAAGACTGATGTTCAAGACTGATGTTCCTGCTTAACTAGGCAGGAAGAAAAGGGGGGAAATTTCCCCTTCTTCTGCCTTTTTATTCCATTAAGGCCCTCAACATATTGAATGATGTCCACCCAAGTAGGGCAGAGCTATCTATTTCACTGAGTCCTCCAATTTAAATGCTCATTTCATTCAAAGCACCGCAACAGACATACCCAGAAACAATGTTTAATCTGGGAACCCTTTGGCCCAGGTGAGTTGGCACACAAAATTAACCATCATAAACACAGTCTAAAAGTATTTAAATACGTAAGTACACTTCCATATGAAAACATGGAGTTGTCTCATATCAGTTCTACCAAACCTTGGACTTCTAGGGTAGGCAAGAGACCCTGCAATCTTTGGGTCCTAGTATTCATCTGTATGAAATTGGGCTGTATAGATAATAAGATATTGTGTAAATGACAGTGTGTGAGCTCAGGCTAAACATAAAGATGTTGAGATGTCTGCCTTTTTCTTTTGAGTTGCTCCCTCCTGAAAAGCCAGCTCTATAACATGATCCTCCTTTAGCAGCTTCTTCATGGGGAAGGATTGAGTCTACCTCCAAAACCAGCACTCACTTTCCAGGGACCCAAATGAGCTGCCTGGACACGCATCTCCAGTTCCCGACAACCAGAGTGATGACTACAGCACCGATGACATCATGACAGACACCTCCTGAGTGATCATGAGCTAGAACCACCCAGCTGAGCTCTGCAAGTATTCCTGACCCAGAGAGACCACATGTAATGGTTTGGATTTAGAATGTCCCCTACCCCCCCCCCACAGAAGCAAGGCAGCTATGTTGGAGGAGGGGCTTGGTTGAGGAGGAGTCCTGGGGGTGTGACTTTGGGCATTATATGTGATCTCTCCTCCCCTTGCTCTCTCTCTCTCTCTCTCTCTCTCTCTCTCTCTTGCTTCTGGCCTCCTTGATGTGAGAGCAGAGCCTTGCTCTATGCCTCTCTCTGCTTCCCATTGCCATGCACTGAGCTCTGCAGACCTGGCCTGGCGTGGACCAAATCTCTAAAATCTTCAGAACTGTGAGCAAATAAGTCTTTCTTCTTCTCGGTTGTGTGATCAGGTTTATTGGAAAACAGCAGTGAGAATGTTGACGCAGACACCATGTGGGGTGAGACAATGACGTGCACGCACGCATGTGTGTTACTGTTAAACATATATTGCAATGTGTATAATACAGAGCACATATAATGTATTGATATATACTATATACTATTTATGTTGTATATAATATATTTGTCTTTATGCCTTAGAGCTATTTATTATGCAATGATAAATAAATAAATAATATGGCTTCCATAATGGAAATCAGTCAAGAACAAGGCACAAGCTTTGAATTGCTGTTTCATTACTGATGATAATTCAGAGATAAGACACCTTATTTAATTTCCGATTGAGTTCCCTTCATACTTGATAAGGTGGCTGGTCAGGACTTCGTGAACAGTGTACAGACCATACTGTGTAAAGTTATCTATCCTTTGGAACACTTGTGTCTGTCTTGACTTACTTTAATCTATTCATAGAGTTGGAGTATTGGTATGATTTTCCAAAAACATTGGTTACTACTAGCTATGTTGAAGTTTTTAAGCAGAGATAATTTAATATCATCCACATAAAATATTTCTTATTCACATCTATTATAAATAGGGAAAAGATTAAGAAGTTACAACTGTGCTCAGGAGAATGACCAGCATTCCTAGGTGTCTAAATGTGGAAGGTGCTATGCAAGTAAATGCTGTGCAGCCCATGTCTCCATGGACAAATAATTTGAAGTCAATCCACTAATAAAAGTAGCCAATAAGTTATACCATTGAGTTGGTATGTTGTGGAAAGGCTCTGACAACTTAATAAAGGAGGCAAGGTTTTCTCACATGTTTAGAAGAGACAGGAAGCACATCTGATTGCAAACAACCAGGAAGATTACTGAGAAATCTCAGATAATCCATGCAGCTCTCAGAGGTGGGATAGGGACGTCAGGACGAATTGGGGGGAGTTGGTTCTGAGGGGTTGTCTTGCTAGAGCTGAGGATGTGCACATGTAAGTAAAATAGAAGGAGTAATGGGGGACAAGGTAGAGCCCTGTGCAACTACAGAACCTGAGCAGGAGAAGGGGAGTGGAGTCAGTCCTGTTGTCATGTCTAACTGTGTAAGTGCACAGAAAAGAACAACAGAGGTGTGGGTGTAGAAGAGAGGGAGACAGGGCCCAGAAATCTATTAGCCCCCCAAGGTCCAGAAAAGAAGAATAAAAATGTGTGGATTCAAATTCTCAGCAACACACACACACACACACACACACACACACACACACACACACACGGAAAGTTTGCCATTCAAATAAATTCAGCGCCTCACTGACTTACAAAGTCAGCATGCAAATCCATGAGCTGTATGAACATTATACATACTTACATTCCCACCTACTTAAAGAAATTATCCTGTTGGAATAATTTCAAATGTTTGTTTCATATACAGTTGTGTTGTCTCCTATAATTTTATAATTTTAAACTTGCTAAAGTAGTAATATAGGGAAGTATCCTCTAAGCCAGTTGCCGGACAATGTTTTTGTGTATTCCCCAGTTTTCCTTCAGAGTAGAGCCACATACTATCGTTGTGGAACCATCTATTTTTAATTGAATAGAAGCTTATTAGAATATTGTAAATCATTCCTGCACAACCATACCTGTCCTGCACATGCTGCATTTGCCCAAATGAAAACAAAAGAACAATTGTTCACATTTTCTCTCTGGAACCATCTGTCATCTCTCTCAACCTAATTTATGCTCCTGTATTTATATGAGAAAAAAAGAGGAGGAAAGAGGTCAATTGCACAATACTAGTTAAGAGAGAGTAATTTTTTAACTTCACAATTGATGCCACCCCCAACATGCTGCACATGTTCAAATACACTTGGGAGCATCCTGTTTGGCTGTGGCGTGGCTCTTCCTGTATCATTAGCAGCAATGAACCTGGACACATCTATGGAGGCTCACTGACAATGGTCCCCACATCTGGTGGAAGGACAGGGAGCCAGGTCCCATCAGCTATGGCTGAAAAGTGAATTCTGAGTTGGCTTTATATTGCAGGGCACAAAAAAAAAAATAAAAAGAGAATTTGTGGCACTTGGCAAGATTGAGTTTTGCAGAGATATGTTTTTCCCCCACAGCAAGACTACAAAGAAAACAGTGTTCTTTGGAGACTCTTGAATGCTCACTCAAAGGCATACTGCTGTGCAGCTGTTTTGTAAAAGCAGAGAAATAGGGAATGATCATGTTCTGAGGTAGCTGGAGGCTGCCCAGGCTCACGACCAGGCTGTACCTCCTTGGGAAGAGTGATTCACCTGCCATATGCAGCACTCTGGAAAAGGAGAGAGGAGGCCACAAGGAGCCGAGTAATAAGAAAGTAAAGAAGACCAATAATAAGACAACTCACCACCACTCACTTACTGTCCACCCCTTCACCAGATCCTGTGTGATCATCTATGCTATGCTGAGTGCCATTCTAGGTGTGAAAACTAAATCAATGAACAAAGCCCACAAAGAAACCCATTTTCATGATTCAATGTTCTAGAGGAGGAGGGACGAGTTATAAAGATAACAAGGGTGTGCTGTTCGAGAGTATCAGGTGCTGCAGAGTCGACAAGAACAAGGGTGCTCAGGATCAAGGAAGGTTAACCAAGGGATTGCCACTTTATTTATTTATTTTTTTAGTGTGTGTGTGTGTGTGTGTGTGTGTGTGTGTGTGTGTGTGTGTGTTATTGAGGATTGAGCCCAGGGGCGTTCTGTCTCTGAGCTACATCACCAGCCCTGTTTTATTTTTTATCTTGAAATAGGGGCTTGCTAAACTACCACATACCGGCCTCCACCTGTGCTCCTCCTGTCTCAGCCTCCTGTACAGGTGGGTGCCACCATACCAGGCTGGGTTTGCCATTGTAAATGGAGCCAGGTTGAGAAGGTAAGAGCTGAGCCAGGGGAAAGGAACTGAAGGTAAGAACTGAGTGGGGAAAGGAAGTGAACTATGTGGCTGTTTGAAGAAAGATTGTTCCATGAACAGAAGCAGGTGGTACAAAGACCCTGAGTCAGGGGTGTGGTTATGAAGTTTGTGAAGAAAAAAAGAGAATAGGGCATCTGAAGCAGCCTGAGGCAGGAGTGTCTTCTAGAAAATGAAGACAAAGAGGGGACAGACCAGGAATGAGGACAGAACCTATGGGGGTTTTATGGCCATTGTAAGGACTTCAGCTTTTACTCTGAACATAATGTGGGACAATCCACTGAGGAATTTTGGGTGGCCTGTCATGATTTAGGGGTTACAAGAGCTATGTGCTTGCCATGTTGGGAATAGTCTGTAGAAAGACTTTATTGGGTCCTAGTCACAAAGGCACTGAAAAACCTATGTCATCTCATTAAATCCTTTTAGCAAAATAGGTATCATGATTCTTATAGATGAGGAAACCAAAGCCCAGAGAGGTGCCGTAGCTCAAACAAGCTCACACAGCTAACACATGATGGATCCAAGATTTGAACTATGGAGTGAGGAGTAATGTAATTCCCCAAGCTGCAGAGCAACATCCCTTCTAGTTTAATTGCATGGAGGCTCGGGGTTACAGTGGGACAGTGCGTGTCAGGAAACAGTGCATAGACTTCGCAGGGCATTACTAACTGAACTAACTTCCAGGTCATACATGGCTGATGTGATTGTAAGCTCAACCAAAGATGCTGAAACTTTTAATAAATAATCATATACTTTCCTACTCAAACAAGAAAATGTCCTCTCTCTTCACACATACAACTATGGCTTCCTTTGTACTTTTTCACAAGGATTCCTGTAGAAGCCTTATTAGCCACTGAGTTGATATCTTACCTGTTTCCTGATAATAAACTCACACTGCTTCTGAAATATGTAGTATTTTTCATGAGTAAAGGCCAGGAAAACTGACCAGACTGAATAAAAGCCAAAGCACACTGATGATCAATGGTTTTCACTGAAAGACTGCCTTTGGAATTGTTATAGTTAGATCTAAAATGTCCCCTAAAGAGCTCATTTATTAGTATTCAGGGTTGATATAGTTGAGTCATGAGGGTTATAATCCTAGCAGTGGATAAATCCAATGGATTTATCTGGGCAGTGGCCTAGGCCAGGTGTGTTTGGAAAGGTGGGTCCCTGGGAGGTTGGCCTCAAGGATTATATATAGTTCCTCCTCCCTCTGCTCTTTCTCTTGCTTCCAGCCTCTATGATGTGAGGAGCATGGCCATATGCTCTCCCTTTTTCTGCCTCCCATCGCCATGTCCTGAGATCCGTGGTCCCTGGCCTCACATGGACTGAACCCAAAACCGTAAGAAAATAAACCTTCTTTCCTCTAAGTTACAGTGTCAGGTCTTTAGATTACAGCTGTGAGAATACTGATCGGAACAGTAATGAAGCCTCATGATTCCTGAATCAAGTTTATTATTTTCTTAACATATTTCTGCCTGGGGTTAACAAATATGCAAACAGGCTGGCAGCGAAAATAAGTAAAAAAGGTAAAAAAAATGATAAAACCTGAAATCTTCAAGGTTTGGTACCCTACCCTAGAATCAAAAAGAGTGAAAAGTAACAGATTATGAGAAATTCTGACTTTGAATGAATATCAAAAAACAAGCATGGGGAAATCTCTTTTGCAAATTTATTTGATTATAAATGTTACAATTACTTTAGGAGGTAATTTAGAGGATATTGTTAATTTGCCAATTATTTGATTGCAGACATTAGTTTTCAAACTATTTCAATTCCGGACTTCCTGAATATATCCATGTGTGATTGCACGTGATTTTCTTGTGCTAGATTTGCCAAAGAGACCGCCCTTGTCATTCCCTCAGCAGAAAATGACGGAAATATAGGCTCTTGCCATTTTCTTCTGGTGAATGCTAGTCAACTTTCAAAGGTCAACATAGACTTCAAATGAATTGAATATCAGCTATGTTAAAGCTTCTTTTGAAGAAAGAATATCCAAAGATTTATTTAAACTATGTAAGTAAGGCTCACAATCTAGATCTACACACCATCACGGGAAACCATTTTGACTGTATGATGGGAAGCATTACAACAGCCGGGCATGGCGGCACACACTTGTAATCCCAGTACTTGGGAGGCTGAGACAGGAGGATCACAGGTTCGCAGCCAACCTCAGATACTTAGTGAGGTCCTCTGTGACTTAGTGGGACCCTGTTTCAACGTAAAAAAAAAAAATAGGACTGAGAGTGTAGCTCAGAGGTAGAATGCCTCTGGTACCACAATAAAAATAAATAAATAAATAAATAAATAAATAGAGCTGGAGGTGTGGCTCAGAGGTACAATGCACCTGGATTCAATCCCTAGTAAAACACACACACACACACACACACACACACACACATACACACACACACACACCACACACACCTATCAGTATCCAAATATTTGGCTTCACATAGAGAAGGAAAGCTGGGAAATTGATTTATTAAGAAAACAAAGCTGAATCTTGGGGAATAAAAAATAATCCCTGTAATTTGGTTTGAAAAGTTGCCTTGAAGTCTTCAGGGAGAAGTTCCTCATGAGAAGAAATCTCATTAAAGGTTCAGCATGACCTATTTTGAGCTCGACAGGAAAATATATAACAGTTCCACTCGAAACCAGGAAATAGAGCAAGTCAACATCCTGGTAAGGTGCCCGTTTATAGATGGAGGGCATAGTGGTCTCAGGAAAGTCGATACCTCCCAGTGTATAACATCCTAGAGGAAACACACTTGCCCACGAGACGGGTTGAATAGGTCGCACTGGTTTGTGGTCACACTCTACCTGTGTTCGTGCATTCCACTAAATTACTTTTACCAAACCATTTCCCAAATTCCAGATAACTATCGTGTGTCCTAATTCTGTCATAATCTTCAGGGAACTTTTGTTTTATTTTTATTGTCCTCTGAGGATGGATCTCAGCAATGCATCCATCCCAATTTATTGTATAGAGTTTGTTCTTGTTTCTTATTGATTCAAACCTATGAGCAATTGTTTTTAGGGATGCTTCTGTATTAAACAATGCAGCCCATCTTACAAAACCATTTCACAAGACCAATGCTGTGGGATTCCTGGATTCTGATGGAATTTGTCAGCTGTTGAAATTAGGCAAACACTTCTGTGTTTGATTGACTCTCATCAAATTCCAGCAAAAAGCCACAATGAGTGACTGGCCAGGCTTTCTATGAGGCAGGTATGTGATTCATTTCAAAAATCAGAAATACATTTTTTCCTTTTCAGAAAGAAAATCAGATTTTTGTTCCATCTGACACACACTATATACATACATGCTAAACTTAGGCACATCCTATATGTAAGGGCCCTCATTCTGTAAGAGAAAAGTGTGTGTGTGTGTGTGTGTGTGTGTGTGTGTGTGTGTGTATTCTACTTTTCTACTTCATCTATCTATAGGTCTACATATAATTATTTACTTTTCTCTAACTGTCCACATCAAGACACTAGATCTAGGTCTAGATGCTTAGCTATATTGATAGATAGACACAGCCTATCTTTTTCTCTAAGAAAAAGATACTTAGAATATATATAAAATACTTTTCTGTCCTGCTAAGTAAAAGAACATGCTCATCTCACTTTGCCCATTGGATCCAGGCACCAGGTTTTAGCACAAATCTGTCATTCTCAGTCTGGTGTCAGGTAAGACAGAAAGACATCTTATTTCTACTGATCATCTTGAGATAGACTAATCCTTGCCAATGAGTTTTCTTCCCCTCTCTGTTCCCTTCTTCTGCAATGTCCTTGAGTCTCTCATCTCTCCAGAAGGTGTGAGCATGGAAAAGTAGATAAAATTCTATTCTATCCATTTTACTATTTACATTAAAACCTCCAGTAAAGAGCATAGTATAGAAAGAAACATAGGCTCTTCGTTAATTTCAATTACAATAGGTTTTGGTTTTTGTAAATAGTTCTCAAACATTTGTGTTTTGCTTGATCGCACTGTGTGTCTGAACCAGCTTACAAAACAAAGACCATTGGCAACCAGCTAACTGTTTTTAACATGCAGACTCTAATTATGCATTGTGTTAAACTATAGACATTCAACGTATATTATTACATCCTGTAAAGTCTTTTCAAAACTGTATATTAAGCCATCTGGCTTTCCTTCACAATCTCAATATGAAAACAACTATACTCATTCCTTGTACTAGCTTTTGATAATTCAGAAAATTGTCTATAGACACGTGTTAAGGGATATAAGATGGGCATGGGGAATAAACATTACAAACACAGAATCGCCCAGTGCATATTAAGCTGCAATAAAAATCATAGTATTTCACAATCAAATACAGTTTTGATGCATGGAAGCTTACAACTGATTGCCTTATCACCGAGCAGCAGAAAATCAGCTGTCCTGTTGGGCTCTAATTGGGAGGCCAGATGGAGACTGGCAACCGGAGTGTCATTCCTGGGACACACAGAACCACATGAGGCACTGAGTGATAGCTCATATTGCTGCTTCATATAGCTAGAACCACACTTAACAGTATGAAAAGATTTCCCAGTCCAAGCATCCAGCAAATGTATATTCCTCTGGCAGATAGCAGACAATAGCTTCTCTTATAACAGGCATTTTCTAGTTTTTATGAACACTTCTAATTATCTTAATATAGGGAAAGGATGTGGGTCCAAATATATACATGATATGAAGAAACTATGGGGAGTGAATCATTTTCCTAATATGTCTAAGTTGCATAAACATGTTTATGTGGGGGGACATTAACGTGTTTTTTAATTGGTTACAGCATTGCGCTGACTCCATCTTGAGAAAAGAAATATGAAAGATTAGTAAGGAAACGATGCTATTCCATGTGAGCACGTGTTACTGTGTCTCAGGCTGATGGTGGAGGTGTACAAAGGATGGGGAGTTGTAAAGATGTTTGGCCATTCTTTCCCATGTAGAAACCATTCCCAAGCCGGGCGTGGTGGCGCATGCTTGTAATCCCAGTACTTGGGAGGCTGAGACGGGAGGATCCAGGTTCGTGGCCAGCCTCAGCTACTTAGTGAGGCCCTCCACAACTTAGTGAGACCCTGTTTCAAAAATAAAGAATAAAAAATAGGGCTGGGGGTGTAGCACGGAGGTAGAATGCCCCTGGGTTCAATCCCCAGTACCGCAAAAAAAAAAAAAAAAAACATTCTCTAGCACAGTCAGTACATTGTGGAGTGTGCTCGTCACCTTCGCTGTGGCTCAGGAGACAGTTTTGTTTGCATTTCTGTCCCTATTACAAAATTGGGCTGGAAGGAGCAGAGAAAATTAGGACAGTGACAAGTGCAGGGGCATTAGAGTCATAAGACAGCACTTCCTGATGTCTAAGCATCACCAGCCTTTCCTTTTGACTGGCTCTCTAGTGTCCCAGGGGCATTTCCCTGGCACCTCTGTAGTCGACCAGTTTCCGATGATGTGACCCCTCCTCTGTTTACACATCAAGTTCTAGGACAGAAGCCAAAGGATCCAGAATGCTCTGAGGTGATAAGTCTTATGTTTCCCTCCCAATGTCTGGGAAGAGTATAGAGGCATCTGCTCTCATTACTCCTTTTTAACTTTGTACTGTGGGCTTATCAAGGCCTTTAGAGAAGAAAATGAAATGAAAGGCATACTGATTTTGAAGAAGAAATAAAGATCTATTTGTCTGCCAAAAACATGATCATCTATCCAAGCAAAGCTACTAAAACAAATAGATTCTGTGATGTCACAGGACACAAGATTTATACATTAGAGTCAACTCACTTCTATATGCTAACAATGAAAAATAGAAGTTGAAATTAAAATAACATTTATGGTAGCATCAAAATGTGAAAATTTAGGCATAGCCTTATTAAAACATGTGCAACACCTATTCCTTGCAATTATAAAATATTACTGAGAAAAATTAAAGACCTAAACCATTAAAGACATATAATAGACATATAATGTAGTTATGGATTAGAAATCTGCATATTATTAAAATGTCCATTCTTTCCACACTAATATAAACATTCAAATAAAAACTCCCTATGAACATTGACACATAAATTTTATATTATTAAATTTATATGATGGGCCGGGCATGGTGGCGCACGCTTGTAATCCCAGTACTTTGGGAGGCGGAGACCGGAGGATCCGGGTTCATGGCCAGCCTCAGCTCTCTCTCTCTCTCTCTCAGACCCATGTAGATATATTAGACCCATATGTATATATATGTATATATATATATTAGACACACACACATATATATATATTGTCATCTGAATGTTGACAATGTTTCCCAAGTTAATTAATGGGAAATGGGTAGCTTTGTAACAAATGGTGCTAGAAAAATTAGATATTCATGCTTATATTATTTCACACACAAAAATGAAATAAGAATGAATCATGCTCTTAAATATTAAATTTAAAAACTATATAACTTTTAGAATACACAGAAGAAAACATTTTTGGCTTTTCCTTAGGCAAAATTTTTTTACTAGTACAAACTATAAGAGAGAAACATTGATTTTGTATACGCTAGAGGATAGGAATAGAGGAGTTTTGTTATTCCTATATGTTCAGCATTGAAGAAAATATGAAAATCATATTTCTCAATATAATTTAAATTTTTTTCCAAATTTTATTTCATGAAGATTTTGGAGTACAACCCATCTCAAAATAAACAATTAGAAGTACCCATTTGGGATTTAATTGTCAATAATGAGTTCTAGTGGCCTATGGCTTTATCTAATGTTTTTATTTTTCCTTTTATATGGTGTAACTCTTTTCTCAACTGTATATAAATCTTGAGAGTTGGCTTCGACACATGCTTACTGACATGCTTTATTAGATGATGGAAGATGTGTGTGGGCTAATTGGCTTTTATCTTGCTTATTTATGGCATGATACCACTCAGAAAAGAGTAGATCTCAAAAAGATAAGAATGGAGGAGAGGGTCTCTCAGCAATAGATATGGGGCATGGGGAAAACTAGAGTGTGGCCTTTTTCTGGCCTTTTTCTTACCCTGATGTTCTGACACAGTGATCAGCCTCTTTCTGACGCCACCTGACTTCCTTCATTTTAACAACCAAGAATCATTATATATACGTAAAGGGATTATGAAACATTTCAGGATGATGTTGGTGACGGTGTTTGCAATTTTGTTCGTGTGCATATTGATCTCTTGTTATTCTCCTTCCTCTGATTCCCTTGTCATTTCCTTCAACTATTAGTTGCTTAAACATAGAAACTTTGGTACATT